>JAQGAK010000725.1:0-56419 GCA_034696945.1 Lipothrix lubbocki
CTTGAATTCACTTACATTGAAAGACATGACATAAATACCAATCTTATATGTCGAGATGGACACAAAGTCCATTACAAGATAGCACCTGTTTTCCCTTATTGTTTTGTTGGATATATGACGTATAAAATATTGGATATGATGCAGAAAAATTGGATGATGTATATATACATAATCATATAATATATTGTATAAAATAATTATACTAACTAGTTGTGCAGGACGGACGGAAGACGTACTTGGAATAAACTGTTAATCATCTTCGAGGCAAATAATTGAAAAGGACGTGTGTGCCCCACGTCAGGTAGATCGAGTTTGGAAGGCTTTATACGATTATACGACATGTCCTCTCATTCTATGCTAGATAAATCTATTTATGAATGGGACTTGGCTTCATTTAGACAAGAACAAGTTGGGGTAATCAACGAACCTGTCGTCACCGTCGGCTTTCAATAGAGTTGCTTGTCATGCACACGGCTTGTCAGGTTTATAAACACTTACCTGCATAGAGGTAAGTTGATTTATAATATAAAAACATGTCTGTCAAGATGAAAGCATGTGTGTATACTCGATTTATTACTGTACTTACTATACGTCTAGGAAAAATATTAAGATCAAGTAATTAATTCACATATTTTCTTCATAGGATCATCACCTAACCGACAAATCTGTCCCAGTAGCTTTTAAGGATTAACATCAAAGGAATCAAAACATCGGATTTGTGCTTATCAAATGTAGCATAAACTTTGAATTAACATGTAACAAGCTTCAAGATTCTTTGACTGCAGAGATGTTCACACATATCCAATTTGGAGATTCGACAAATCCAATGTTGAAATTCAAACGAGTTCAATGCTGAAATTCACTATAGGGAGAAGCTAACAATGTTGTGGTGAGAAGCTTACAAATTCGAGATCCATTCGGCCGTCGGTAAATAATTAGTATCATAAACCGCTTTATTGCACCTGGAAGAATGGGACGCTTCAAGTAATCATTGGGTGATTAATTTGATTTAAAGAAAATATTTTTTTAATTACTTCCATCCCTCCCTTTCACTTCCGAATAATTAAACCGGCTTTTTAGATAAATAGAACGAAGATGATTTAGTCTGATCCATTCAAATAGGCTCTCGATTCAATCCTTACGGCGTGGATTCAACTTGTACGTTGTATAATGGATCTATCTACAGTGATTCAACTACGTGATCACTTCGGCAGTGGATGTTTGGATGCGAAAGAATAAATTACATGGATAGTTAAATGTTATGGCTGTAAAAAGAAGGATCGTTGATGGCTCATCCGGCGGACTTGGAAAAAGCCTTCCAAGTACGTATGTGTTTAAAGCTTGAGCGGATGCCGTACTTATTACTTTCTTTGGGATGAATGGAAATGAGCTGATGATCAGCGAGGAAGAAGAGTCTAGCAGCTATAAAGTTTATGACTTCATTCTATTTAGTATAGTGGTTATGACTTGGAGATGTTGAGAGGCATCTTGAAATGAAGCTAATTTTTATGCAATCCGTGTTAGAAATACTGAAGACGGAACACTCATCAACGAGCCATTGAAATACTGAAGACTTTTGTGCTCTCATCAGCAATTCATTACTCTATTAAACTTCTGGTTTCTTTATCATCACCTTTTACGCATGGAAAGCACGTAGGTTCCGTTGGGGTAAGGTACATTTGTTAATTTTTGTATCAAACGCAATGATTAAACTTTGTGTGATTAGAGTTTCTCAAATAGTGAAACTTTTCAATTTAATAATAGCGGCTTTCCTTTTGTGATTTAGGATTCTTCGTCGTGACCGGATATGTGAATCTGTCAATTCACAGGCAAGATCGATGGAACTATACCGTTCATGACCAAACTGATAAATAGTTATCAAGTGATATGTCACAATGATAAAATGCTTTTTTAGTACTGCACAAGTAATTGAAGCATTTCATACAGGACATTTTTCGATAGTAATTGTCGAGATTTTAATTATTAAAATCCCTGGGAGAACTGACGATCAACAAAGTAATACAAGCTTTGAAAGATCGCGAAAGCCTAATGAAGGTTTAAATCGTATAGATTTCAGCAGTACTATTCTCATGCAGGATCATAATTCACGAGTAACACAAAACCTAACCGATGAGCTTCCCATTCCCAACAAAGATACAAAAGCAACAAGCCTTTGAGCGTTTACAGTGAAAACAGACCAAATGAAAAGTCAATTCTGAACTGAATGGTTTTAAATTCAACTGTATTAATCGTGAAGGACTACAGAAAACATAGTTTTACATACCCACAAGTATATCTGTTATTAGTTTGCGTTATGAGACCCAATCTCTGTAATATACCAAACCTCCCTGCCGTTTAGCCCTTAGGCAACATAATCGTGAACTGTGTAAAATAATCATGAGCTACGTAAAATAATCACGAGCTATGTAAAGTAATCATGAAATGTGTAAAAACAAGCGATTTTAAGTTTTGTAGAATTGAAGCAAATGCTTTTACAAATTAATTCGTAATAACTCCTGCACTATCTGTGCTATCAATTTGCAACTTTTTCGTCCGCTATAATTATTGGAGCGTTTTTAGGCTTTTAAAGTTACTCTATGATAACAACAATATTTGAAATCATCCAAGTTTGGAATTTAAGGTGAAAAATCCATAGAAGGACAAGCACCTGAACAATCTATTAATCTTTTTTTGCGGCGGAATTCTTAACGAGACATTTACATTTAAGTTTAGTTTCGTGATGGTTGTGACGATTTTGACTCTCGAGCAGGTCAGCTACTGATTTGTTGGAAAATTAATGAAGAAGGAAACTATAGAATTAATAATTATAAAATTAGTTTAAAAAAATTATGATTGATATTCAAAACAAGATACTAAAGTGAAGCTGCCGGACAAATAATGTGAAACACAACGTGCTAATTGAAATCGTTTATGACGTGAGGTGTTAAACAGATGAAGTGGAAGAATTTCACCGTTGAGTGTCTTCTAATGTTCAGTTCAGTAAAACATTTGCTAAACATATTTCATCGCAGTTATCCAAGGTTATATGCTGAAAGGACTGAGCCACCTGTGAACAATTCTTTACTTTGGGGTAAGTTGAGAATGTGTTACAGGTGCTGTAACAGTCGTGCAATCTACATTATGCGCAACCAGGTGAGAGTAAAAGTAGACAAGTCTCAAAATATATGTTTTGATTTTATCCGTTATCTATAGTATACTTAAATGGATCTCGATTATATTGTTTGGAACCAATTTGCATGTCTCTAAGGAGAGATTCAAATTTTACAATTGTCCTAAAGGATGAAAAAGCACAACAATGTACATCTTGTGTTATTATTTAATGTGGAATCATCATCGATGACAAATTATTGAATGTCACATAGTGTCTTCAAGTCTTTATCGGTCAAGTGAAACTTTACAAATGTACTAAAAAGGGGACGTTGAGGCACGCTTCCATAAATTTGCAGTTGTTATGATTTAATGTCCCTATGTTAATGCAGTCGTGACTTCGCCAAAATGTTTCCCAAACAATAAAACATTTTTCAATATTACACATTTTTCAGTACATCCTCATGTACAAATACTTTAATATCTTACATATAAATTATTCAATGTGCTTATAGTCCTATTACATGAAAATATTTTTGTATCCTAATATCCTTTGAGATAACATAAATAGTAGCTTGCTTACAAACATGCCCATGTGTAAGCAAATACTTCATTGAATCCTGCTCTCTCGGCAAAATATTCCGAGCAGTGTGGTATTCCTACATATGATGGATATGTGATTGCAAGATACAAAGACAGATCTCATCATCAAGTTTTCTGTTAGGATAAGAATAATACATGTGGATCGTAGAGCAAGAAGTAATAGTGACTTTAACTATAGTAAAAGCATTATAAGCGTAAATGTATTGTTCAAGCCTTATGAGGTTGAGATGAAAGCAGAGAGTGCTGGAAGGCATGTAGGCACCATTTGATGCCTATAAGCAACAAGAGCTGTAGGTCTACTCCGTGAATACACACATACCTGCCCACTTGGTCCTCCTATATGATGTATATAATCAATAGGTGTGCATATATACTTGCCGTTGGACCATCTTTAATATAAATAATGCAATTGGTTAGAGGTATTGGAAATGTATGCGAAGATGCTAGGATTTGTGTATATCTTAGTGTCTACATGTGATGGTGTATTATACATATAATTATACATATGATATTGTATTGTAAACTTACAATATACTTGTATAATGTTGTATTATCTACTTTTGCTTTACTACACACATTTCTTTCATACAAAAAGGTTGATGTTGTTGAGTTGAGCGACTTTTCCATTCCGTCTGTCTGTATAGTCTGTATGTTGTAGCCTATTTGCTCTCTTTTTCTCCTGCCCATGCACAGGTGCGTACATATAATTCTGTGTAATGGAAATGCCATGGATAATGTAGGCGGTGAGTAGTTTCTACTCAATATCAACATTATCGTTTTTTTCTTCCACACACAAGAGTTTCTACGTTTACGAAAGTGCCTACTGATGTACTGATGTATGTACATGTAAAGCAAGTTTATGTATAAGATAGGGCTTAACTATTGGACCCGTGGTCGCCTGCAGCCAAGCTCCTCTCTGATGACGGAGAATGCCGGATTTGGCCAACAGGCATTATTAACCCAACTTTGCCTGGAACGAAACGAAAAGCATTCGCTTGTGCTCTGGGAACCTTTCGTATACATGCTCACTACACATATACAGTACAACTATCTGCACATACAGACACAGTTCCACACCGAAGGACCTTACAGCATTACAAATGCCATTATACATAGCATACACACTCCACTGTCATATACATGCGATGAGTATTGAATTTGAACCAACTTTACTTTGTAGTATTTTGCCTCTGAACACAGTCACTGTTCAATTCAATAAATACAGATATGCTGCAAACAAGGAAGGAATACACCCAAACAGGGAAGATATGCAGCAAACAGGGAGAGATATGCAGGAAAACAGAGAAGGTATGTAGCAAATAGAGGAGAAGATGTGCAGCCAACAAGGACCATCCTCAGCCTCAGTCCTCAGGATTTACTTCCCTGCTTGTGACTACCCCCATGAAAGTAGTTTAACTACACTTTGCTTGGTTTTAGGGCTCGTCATCCTCGTTGTTGACTGTCGTCGTCCAACGCCAAGGAGCATACATACTATTAACATGAGTATCCCGAAGCGCCAAGCATCACTGCAAGCACATTTCCCGCAGTTAACTTGGGATATCACTGTGGATGAACGCAGCAGCAGCGTTTCATAGTTTCGTTTCTGGCATTGCAGCGAGTATAGAACGCGACTCCTCCACTTTTTTCATCATCCTCTTTTTCACTCTTCCCTTACTCTCCGATGGCTCTACAGTTTGTTCCTTCACATTCTCTCCTCAGTCGGATATGGAGTGGCTAGTCGTCGACTTCACGCCAGCAGATACCCAAAAACAATCCCACGTGTTTTTCCTTTCTATTACACATTTCCTCCTTCCTACTCGCATCTCTTGCCGTAACTTTCCTTCTTTTTTTGAATTACTCCCGTGATTCTTCCGGTCACTTTACATCAAAATCATCCCTGGAGAACCGTTCTCACTTGTAGTTGTATTTTCGGCAAGCGGCTTCACCAAAGACATACAAGGGATTTAATAATTTTAATTTTTTAGTTGTCATAAAGAGTTAAATATATCAAGTTAGAGGTTTAATTAAAGCTTCCCGAAAGAGAGCAAGTGCTTACCGTCATCAATGACAACAACTGTTAATCAATTACAAAAATTTTCAACAGTTTGAACCAGTTACAAAAGTATTTATGTATCATTCAACCTTCTCATCGCACGTGCTTCTGAACAACGGAGCTACAAGCTGTTGAAGATTTTGAGTGGAAGGAAGATCACAGTTGTTTCTGACTGAGAACTTTTCAAACTGAATAGAAAATTATTAAAATCGTACGACTAAAATCATCCAAAGTGAGCATCATTGATTTGTAAACTAATAATAAGCTCTAGTCTGGAAATGAACAGGAACACTTGATTGAAGAACTCATGAGTGAAAATCACGTCATAGTGACAGGTCCTACTATATAAATATAGACTGGCTATATATACACACTAATAAAGCACACTCACATATGTGGTTCCGTTTGGAAAGTTGAAATAGCAACGATGCTGAAGTAATAATTAAACGTTTTTGTGTACAAACATTTGCACGCGGGTATACGCAGTGTAATATAATTAACTTACCTTCATATCTGGAATTTATCGGACGCGGGAAATTTCCCCGCTTTGAAGTTAACACCCTGGAGCGCAAACCGATCGTACCCATTCCGAAGTCTATCATAATGGATACCGCCACGTGCCCGAAACGGTAAGATTGAGCTTCGAGCTCGATTATGTAATGTTGGATGTTATTATTGAAGCTGCTGCGGTCTGCTATGATAATATACGGAATGATAATATCATGGAAACCCTAAAGTAGTCAGCAATTCTAGGAAAATCGGATATAATTCAGCTATAATAAGGTTGTGATGGTTATTTTAAGGATACTTGTGTATCATAATTTCACGTTTACTCTGTATCACGTTGTGTTATTCAGTATTCTCGGCTCTTTGTGGCTATTTAGATTATCATTATAGGGAATTTAATCCACGTATTTAGGGATTTGGGTTTATTTCAGGGATTTATGTTTATTTCTGGGATTTATGCTCATTTTAGGGATGTACAAATCTACATCATTTTCGAGGGATTTACGAGTTTGGAAATAAAAGTAATTTTAAAATCATATGAGGAGACTTGATGGATGGATCATGTTATTACGATGGAATTTGGATTTCCACGGATGCTGAATCTTAAACAATGTTGACATCATTCGTGCAAGTTCTTATCGTCTGTGCAAGTTATTAGCCTGTGTGCAAGTTAATAGCATTTGTGAATGGGATGGAAAGGTCCGTAATGGACAATAATGTATCGTAAACACGTAAGCAGAGCCAAAATATTTGGGAAGAATGTCCAAATATGTGCCGGTGTAGATGCGGTGTGGTTTGACGGGACGGTGTCTGTGTATGTATACAGTGACTATCTAATCGTAAATATCTACTTGAATATTACTTATTTTATTACAAAGAGCATCATCCTCGGAGAGACTTCATACGGAGGGAATTGCTCATTGTATTTCATGTGAAATGACTTTGACTGTCTAGGAGAAAATACAAGCTTGCATATTATATTGCACATTTGTCATATATTTTGACCACGTATTTAGTTCCCTTCAAGTCACTCCCACAATAGATTCTATACTCTTCCGTCCTCCTGCATGCAGACAAGCAGCACAAAGAGTCAGATAAAGGAGCCTGCCATTATGATTATTATTCAACCTATCTGATCAAGTCCTGCTCCCAAAGTCCTTTGAAAGAGTTATTTGATCTGGCTCCTGGGGAAGTACAGATGTTATCATCAGCACCAGCCACAGCCAGTAAACATAAAACGGTACATACCTATATCGCTTCTCTCTCCATCTTTCTCTCTCTCTCTCTCTCTCTGTCTCATACACACATTCTGTCTCTGAATTCCCTGTCTCTAATACACATCAAGACCCATTGATTCCATAAATTCAACGATCAAACCTCATAATTATAAATCTAAAGTCTTCTTTTAACCTCGTACTTATGACAATTAGCAGCTTACAAATTTTTGTGAATTCATATACAATTTGAATATTTTGCATAGTCTGTATTGTTATGTCCTTGCAGTTATAATACTAAATCTGTATATCTGTAAATGTATAAGTACGTCTAGTATTTCCGTACACCGAAAATTCCATAATTTTCTTCTCACCAAAGAACACTCACAACACGTAATAACTATCTATCATCTATAGCTGGAAGCAACTGTATCTACAAATAAGCGTTCGGTCAACCAAACGCTTATTTGTTGATAATATGCTTAATTTTGCGGACCGAACTTCGTGCTTTCCTAGTAGCTGAACTGACTATGTGGGTAGGTTAGACACTTGATTATCATACGTGTTTTAATCATTTTATATCCCGTATTAGTGTTTTCACATATACCGACGTGTAAATTACTACTATATTTAATATATTTCTATAGATATTTTTACATAGACCCTTCAAGTATTCTAGCCAAATAATAAATAGATTAACGGCAGCTCAAATTTTCATGGCTCATGATGATGAGTATCCCACTGCGATGAGCAATGACCCGAAATACGTTCATCAAGTCTTTATTGCATGATGTAAAATTTCGTTACGTTATCATCTCTGCAGTTTATAAATTTATAAAATACAACCTTAGTTGATCCAGTGAGGTTCTCTAATCTCACACGTTGTGTCTATGGAGAATTCGTATTTCTATAGGTTCCGTTAAAATTTAGTACTGGGTTTGTGTATGGACATAAGCAATACATACGTATAAATCCAATATGTACATTGGATATCAAATATACAATACACATATGTAATAGATATAAACAAGTATGTGCTACATAAATAAATATCACGTAATACATGGAAACATAATAAATACCGGGAGTACATATGGAATAGCGGTATTTGTGGCGTGCACAGAGAGAAAGAGAGAGAGAGAGAGCACAGAGATTATGAGGATGGAGGGAAAAGAAAAGATAGGCAGATACCCGGTACCCATGATGGAAGGAAACTGAACTCTGCCATCATCACTATTATATTATATTATAATTCACAATAGAATGTCTTCTGGCCAGGCCGCAGGTCATAGTAGATCCATTCCTGAGTCCTGAGAGATCCCTTCGGCGCTTCCCTGTAATAATAAACTCGAGCAACTCATCTCTTCTTTTGACTCTAGGCATGTGTGTGTTGTCCTATCAATTCCACTCAGTCTTTGCATTACTTCACTGTGTATAACTGATGAGCGGAGCGGAGTAAAGAGCGTTATAATTATATTTCGCAGCCATGCACACAATCTTTTCCTACACAGGACCGAAGCCCGTAGTGCTGGTGTGTTAAATAAGCACGCTGGACAATCGCCCGAGCAGTCTCCGGTAATGCATACAAATCGGTAATGCATACAAAATGTATTACAAATATAAAATGTGCGGCGTGTATAAAATGTATTATTACAAATATACAGATCATCTATAAGTTCATGTATCGTAAATTATAGACTCTTTTGTAGATCCGGACAGAATTGAGTTTCCATCGCTGGAAAGAAAATACTAGCTTTTGATATAGGACAGGGAAAATTTTTGCTGGTGGAACGTCTGCTGAAAGGAAATTGGCTTCGACTATGTAGCTATTTTGTAATCTAAAATTGGTGAAATTAGAGATTTTAGCTCGGTTTGAGTCTCATCTGCTCCTACTCTTTTCTACTTTTCTACTCTCTCCCAAAGCCATAAGCCCCATGCCCTTGCCTCTGTACTATACTAATCTAAACGCTGGGGTTGTTGATGAAGAGCTGAGATCGACTTTATTAAATAGCTTATAGCTACTGAGCAAAGAGGACTTTGATGAGGTCTGTAATCAACAGTAAACAAAGTATATCAGGCTTTTGTTTGTCCGATGTTGATTCATCAATTTCTCCGATGCTATCGAAGGAAGCCGAAAGAATTTCGACCAGGATTTTAAGCTCATTTTAAGCTAATTTGAAGCTCTCCACTTTCGTCCTGCTTTTTATGCTTGACGAATCATCCTGCTGTTGTCGTCCCTTCCAAGCCTTATAGCCTCCGCTTTGAGCGGTTGACTTTCTAACCTGAGCGTGTATGTGAAGTTAAAAGACATATCGGGGGTCGACTCTGATTTTGTAAAGCAGTAATATCTTGGAACGGTGTGTGTCGGCTCTGATTTTGATGATTCGTGTCTGACTTTGAAATACAATTTTCATGGGTGATTTTGAAGCTTGAAGTTAAAAAAATATTATGCTAAAAAAGAAAAAAAGGCATAATATGTAGCTACTGAGATTTTTGACGGGCTTAAAATGAAAAAGTACTTTTTCCGTACTGATTGTGGCTATAGGCAGGTCGGAGGAACAAAAGTTAACAAAAACTTTGGAAACTTAAAGGCTTCCGGTCCATGGGAGTGTTTAATCTAGAAAGTATAAGTATCAAGAATTTATATTTTTTTCATGAATTAATTAACTATACAGAACAATAGTCGTGTCTTGTGTGTGTGTGCAGGCTGAAATAAGTTTTCCATTAAAAATGCTCAGTAAACGAATGCAAATCATAATGATGAAAGCGTATGGGCCAAAAGACTTCCCAAACAAGTAAGTTTTTCAGGAATAAACAGGAGAGGTCCCCGAAGAGTTATCCGGGAATTTTCCGATGGACTGCTTTAGGCGGGGGCTCACTGGGATCTCTCTTTGTACATTGTTGTACACTCCCGACAGAAAGAGTGAGAGAGAGAGAGAGCCACAAAAGTCGACTTGGCGTATATAAGTACTCCACATAACTCATACGTGTATAAAATTCTGTCTATAATTATGACGTGAATATTTTCCACGATTGCTACTGCATGATACAGACAACAGACCGTAATATTTATAAAATTTAACATGCTAAATAATGTATGTACATATGCAAGTATTTATATGCAATATTTATGTACGGAGGTTGAGGTTGCATATAAAATCTAAAATTATATTATCGAAAATAAGAAAATATTAGAGTAAAAACGCTGAATATACTTTATATTGTTCCAAAGTTATTGCTGTACTTAAAAGGCATGGCTTTTAGTTTGTACATGTGGGACTGGAACGACTGTTTGTGCAGTTATGTGCTCCACCGTGGGTTTATAAGGGAGGTTCTATCTGATGCTGAAGAGAATAAGCAATACACGGACGCTCATCATATATATGAAGAAAAGCAGAAAAGCGAGTATTAGGCAGTACAAGTAAAGGAAAACAAGCTCAGAGCAGCACATTTTCTTGAAAATGCCTCGAGAAAAATTCACTTTTAGCTAAAGGATAAGTTTACTTTATTCTGGGCGAGCTCGTTGGGTTCTTCTCGGTCGATATTCATTTTATTCTTTGTCACGTTATAAATTCTCAGTCAGTCTCTCCTATTATATATCGAAATTTCATGATTCACCACCACCACCAACAACAAGTGCTTTTGCTAGGGATTCGAGATAGATTCTGTATTACCTTTCGAATAACTACATTCGGTTGTTGTGTGTGACGTGGTGTGTTCTTGGCAAATGAATTATTCAAGGGGGGCTCAAAAACCACAATGCCATAGATTATTTATATTTTTCCCATTCAGTCCTTAAAGGCTAATGGCGATTATTGGAGTGCGTCGGATCCGATGCAATATTTCCTGATTTCGTGATTTGTTAATATTTTTTGTCATCGTTCATTCCCCAACATTGGTTACATGGAGGGATTTATTATTATATGGAGGGATTTAGACATTTTAAATTTAATTTTGAATAGGAATGTCCATGAACTACAAAGTTTCAGTTTCAGCACAATACAAATCTTGGAAATTGTACTAAAAAATGTTGTTGTATATAAACATAAGGTTTTTGCATCAAATGGATTTCTTGAATCGAAAACTATACTTTGTGCAAATGTAATAACTTAAATCGAAACTTATTTGTATCTTTAATCCAATAAGCTGGTAACATAAAATTTATCTTTAATAATATTTACACACGCCATCACAGTTTTGAACACTCAAAGTCACGCTATTTCATCCACCGATTCAATTGATTTAGTGGCATGACATTGCGTTGCTAGTTTAGTGAATTAATAGGAACGATGTCAAACGATTTTGCTCCTGGCTACTCTGGCTATAGTCAAATCACTAATAAGATATCTTTAGTGTCGTTTTTAATTAGCAATTAAACCGTCAATTAATCCTTCAATACTTATAAATCTAAATAAAAATCAAGATTTTTAATCAAAATTTAAAAAAATAAGTAAATACTGACAAATTATATCGAAGAGTCAAAAAATCAATAAAATCTTACAAAAAGCAAAAAAAACATGTAAAATTCTAACTCAAAATACTTCTAATTTTTCACAACGTACGAAATGCAAATATAAAGGGAGATTCCAAATAACACAAAAGAATGAGAAGAGGCTTTAATAAGAAGAAAAATCCGTCAAAAATAAACAGCAGACGACAGGAATAAAAATGGCCATAAGGCAGCTTAGTATGTACATATAAGTGCAAACGGTAACAATTGAATGAATTCCCAATTTCATCGGGTTTAACTTTGTGAAAAAGCAGGCACTTGTCACCCAGCGGTTCTCCGATCCCCTTCTCGCCGACAGGCATGTCAAATTCGTCCTCACCGACGCCTCCAGTCTCAACTGCAGCCGCTGCTCTTGCCTACAGTCAAAAAATCAGCGGAATACCTTGTGTCGCTGCAGCTTCCAAGTACACCGCTCCCGTTCATATTGACGTCGGAGGAACAATTTACACGTCGTCCCTGGAAACCCTCACCAAGTAAGTAAACGGGATTTTTCAATATTATTAACAAATATAAGACGCAGTCGTCCATACTTTGCTTATGTCGTGCATATTAAGCATAAACAGGTAATATGCTATAAAATAGAATTAAATTGAGTACTTTTTTATACATATGAAATAACATAAAAATATGTATATGTACATATGTGTTATTTTAGGTTTATGGTTGGCCGTTTATAATAGAAATAAGCAAAATGTGATGAGGTTTAATAGGATTCCGGCACGGATCTAATTTTTTCGAAAGCTTTTTTATGTCTGGTTATGGGGTTCCACCTGGGTAGTTGGGGGGAAAGGAAAATAAAAACACGTTAAAAACGAAGGAAAATACGGGGAATGTGTCGGAAATGGAATTTAAATACATGCAAAATACATACGAAATAAACGAAATAAACATATTTATGGCTCTACAGAAGTAAAAATTATATGACACGTTTGAAAGATCATTATATTAATACTCAAAAATGTATGACACAAAGAAAAACATACTACAAGGATGTAAAACTGGGAAGAACACAGGTCGGGAAAGCTTGACATCCGTACATAAGTAAAAAATGAAATTCCATTTTAATGTCACTGTTATAAAAACTGTTTTTTCCCACCCGGCTTGGAAAAGTTGTGTGTACTGGTATACAGTACAGTTGGAAAAAAGAATGGGGAAGATTTGGGTAAGAAGATTTTCATCTCTAGTTTTCAAAGTTTATTTTACGGTAAAAAATGTAAAGAGATTTGCGCTCGAGGAGACGATAAAAAGCAAAAGAAATTTTTGCAGATGCCGCAAAATTTTTATAGGCTCCTCCATGGGCTTCCCTTGAAACTGTCGGGTCTCTCCAGCAGGAAACTAACTCCCTGTGTATAATAATAAAGGCTCCATAAGTAATGTATATTGAGTAGTTTACTTGCTTTCGGTCTCTCACACTTTACGTTTTTCTACAAACTACAAAATTGTGTGTACCAACTTATTCATACACAAATGTATGAAACTTTACAAACTATGTACTGTAAAGGACGGGTTTATGGCTCTGACTTCGTTCTTTACTCGTGAATAAGTTATAAGAATAGTTCTAATAATAATAATATGTATAACTCGATGAATCAAATAAATGAATGGACTCGGAGGGGCGAGAACACTGTAGTGTTAAATATAAATGTGTAAAAGTTTATTCTAATATTAGCATGAGAATTATTACGTGATTCAATAATCTCTGAATGGCGTGAATAAATGTGTTAGAGAAATAATTATGTAGGAGATATGTAAACAATCAAAGTGTATAAATGTATAGATACTAAATTGCCAAAGTAATAACGAGCAACTGCTCAACAATAGTAACATATAGAGTATTTCGGGGCAATACGAAATAACTCTCAAAAGGTATAAGTAAGAGGAACAATAACTTATTAAATAAATAATAGTAAGATATAAAGTGAAAGGATATAACAACAAATTGTTGAAGTGACAAATAAGAGAATAATACGGATAAATAATATAAGTACAAGATATAATAAGTACGTAAAATAAGTTTGACCAAAGATGAGATCCTACAATTATGAAATCGATAAGAGATGATCGAAATGGTAAATGATCTATGATAAGTAGTAGTAAAAGTAAATAAGTTGAAGGAGCAACTCCTTTCAACTTCCTTTTGCTTCTTTCTAGAGTACCTCCAGACTGGGCAAAAGGGCAATTGATAATAATCTGAATTCGGGGCTCCGCGAGCTTTTTATAGGAAATCGTGGATCGGGATTATTGGAAGAGTATACAAATGACCATTAAAAATACAGATCTCATGCGACCGCATAATATAACGATACATCGTTTTTGAATTGTCAAAGATTAAATAATATCGAAACCGGAAAGCAAAGATTACTATAAAACAATGATGAAAGGGTTAAGTATCTATGGTGACACAATAAACACTATAGTGTTGTAGGTATAGCAACGAGAACTGTGGTGGTGATCATTGAATCTACAGGAGATGCTCAATGATCATTGCCGATTTGAAGAGAGTAAAGGCGGGCTTTACAGTACATATTATTGTATGTACATTACTAATGCATTTTTATACTCATATGAACTACGTATGTTTACTGTACTCATACAAACCACATATGTAATTTCTATACTTTGTACAAACTACATAATAAATATTTCTTATATACAAACTACAACTGTATTTACACACACAAACTACATTTATACATATAGATATACATATGTAAATTCTATGGATACAAATAGATACACCAAATCAGAATGAATAAGTTTTCAATGTTAACAGACGATGTGTATGAGAAAAGTACTATTTTGCCTATAGACTCGGCACTTTTTATTCCGGACTAAAGGCTCATGAACATATACGAAGTATATGAAGATATACTCCACATATAAGTACATCTGACTTTGTGCATAGATTTGCCTAATATAAAATGATGACTGGAGGCTGTTCTAGCTTTTTCTTCAGTTTCTGGGGCTCATAGTCACACACAGCAGCGATGTACCTATGTAAAAAGCAAGGCTGGCAGCAGCAATGAGAGAGAGAGACAAACAGAGGAACAAACTTGAAACTGCGAGATTTAACATATGTAGAAAGTGCAAATTCAGAACCAGAACTCCATCAGAGAGATTTACGTAGATATGCTTACCAAGCTCTCTCTCACTTATTACTATTGCCACAATGCTTGTGCATATATGGAAGTAAATGCTTTATTGTATCAATTGTATGTGTGAGTAATATGTTTATGCACATCTAAGTAGTATGCATGTACTTATAAGATAAGTATATTTCTATGTATGATTAAGCTTATAAGTATCTATATGTATGTTTAAGCTTATGAGCATCTATATGTATGTTTAAGCTTATAAGTATCTATATGTATGTTAAAGCTTGTAAGTATATGTATCTGGATGTTAAAGCTTGTAAGTATATGTATCTGGATGTTCAAGCTTAAACGTTAATGCTGATACGTACATGCTTTTATGCATATGTAAGTAAATGGTTGTGTATATGTAATCGACGAAAGAGTGACGGAGGAAAAAGCGACACACAAACAGTTCGAAGGGCTGACGTTCGTTGGTTCTGTTCTGCTGTTGTATGAAAGGCAGTCTGCATTGTTAGAAAACTTGTGTTACGATGACCTCCGGCTTTTTGTCATTGGAAATTTATAGATGAGGACGAAAAAGTGCTCCGGGTCAAATCCTACTTCTCATTACACCTCACTTTAGTGGGACGTTGGGTTTACATATGCAGGCCTTCTGTGTAGATGCGATGACGACGACGACGACGACGTTTTGTATGTACAATTAGTATATATTGCTATACAATTGGGAGCAACGGAGGCAGACATGGAAAATGCCCCTCGACATTTCAGTCATTTTCAAGGCATGTAAAGGGTCAAAACGCTGTGTGCTTGCATGTCCGCATTTTTTTATTTAGGAAGGTTCCCCTGACTTTTCTGATCTTGATGGGGCATAAAAATAATAATTTATTTATAGGAATCCCACGTATATACTAGTCCTATCAACATTTTTGCAAAGGAAATGATATGCTGATTTGACTTTTTTCATGCCAATCATTTCACTTTTTACTATAGGAAATCATTTGTTGGCTTGAGTTATGCCAGATACTTGAAGTAGATTTTTGCTAGGAAATGATTTTTGTAAACTTTTGCAGGTTTTGTAAAATGGATTTTTACTAGGAAATGATTTGTAGAATAAAGGTTTTAGTAAAAAATATATTTTATTGACCTTTTGCATCATGATCTGCAGGGTTCTCTGAGCAAGCATCTGTTGATTTCTAGCAGGTATATGTTTAAAGAAATTCTAAATAATATTAACAAATTCTACACATTTTTTGACAGTTACCAAGATTTATTGTACAAGAATGCAGGTTGCAAGTAGCAATGAATATACTAGATACTTTCGAAATGCCGGCAATTGACATGTATTTCTGAAAAAAAAATCACTGGAAACGAGGTCAACATTTTGATTTTTTCCAAACTGCCCTTCAAGGCATTTGATTACATTAGTCAATTCATTAGCACTGCCCGTATGGTCAACAAGTTAATAACAGCTTTGGTTGCATCACCAAAAAAATCAAAAAACGAGAATTCCACACCACTTTCACCATCTTCCACGATTCAACAGACAGTGCTGGGGTTTATCTGTATATCAGCAGGAAAAATACTTGTAATAACTTGTGGAGTTGAGTTATTACACGCGAGCGGATACAATTAATTTAATATGTATTATTCCTCTGCTGCTACTGCGATATGCCCACGAGTGTACCATCACGAGGCGTAAGTGTGTTGTTTTTTGAAAGTTGGCGAAATATGTGTAAAAAAAGATGATCATGAGGGTTAGGGGTCATGTGTCCGTAGTTATTGTTTAATATTCATACATCCATCTTAGGATTTGTGTATCCTCCTGTAATTTAATGTGGGGTTTGTGTGTCCGAATAATGTTTATTTATGCAATTCAAGGGTTTTGCTTATAATTCTAATACTTTCGTATATAATTTTAAGGTTTTGTTTTGAATCCTTATGTTTTTGTATACAATCCTCATGCTTTTGTGCATAATTCTTATGCTTTTGTGTATACAAATAATTCTAGTGTTTTTGTGTATAATTCTAATGTTTTTGTTTATAGTGTAATGTTTTCAAACATAATTCCAATATTTTAATATACAATTCTAATATTTTGATATGTATAATTCCCAAATAAATAATGCATGGGATTAAAGTTAAATGCCCATTGATGCGCTGACTGCGGCCGCAGTAATTTATAAGGGTGAAATAAAAAGGAGCTTTAGTAGAAATCAATAAATTGTAAAAATGCCAGTGTGAACTGAAGATAAATACGTGGAATGTAATTATGCAAATGAACTCATAATTTATCAAAGGAAATTATAGGTTGAAATGTATTAATGAGTGAGTTTAAAAAAGAGAGGATCAGTGTGCTGTGGCGGACGCTGTTGGGAAGGAAAGAGAGGAGAGCAACACGTATATCCATATATACAATTTAGAAGACATCACCTTATTAAATAATGCCTGTGGCTCCTTACTTTTATTTTATGCTATATTGCCACTACAAATTGTGCATTATTTTCACCTTTATACGCCAAACATTGGGCGCAGAATGGTCTGCATGTCAGCTCCATCCGCTCTTATTAGTGCTCGTATAATTATTACGGATAACTACATTTCTTACTTTTTCACTCTGAGCATCTCTCTTTCTCTTTATCTGATTTCACAGCATATATACAAGTCCACTGCTTTATAGCTGTAGCATTTATGTAAAGCAGAGCAAAAGCACGAGAAGAAAAGTGTAATCGATTCAGTGAAGAAATGTACAATAGTAATTATGATGAATGCAGGAGCATATTGTATATATGTTGAGAAGCTTTAGGATATATGTGATATATGCAGGGTAAATAGTAAAATAAATATAATACGAATAGCCCTAATAAATTCTTGGATTGTAATATAAATTATATTGCATTGAAAGTATATATTCATACATAGGTAATGTATATGTAGGAAGCTTAAGTATTGTATCAGATATATGCTTACAGCTTAAGCATCATATAAGATATGTGTATATGGGGCTTATGCATGTGAGTATATAGCAATGGTTAACTTCTGCTGTCGTTGTTCCACAAATTCGCAGGATTTGAAGCTGGAGGCGAAGATTTTCAAATGAAAAATGTAGGATTTCAATAGGAACCTTCAGTATAAATTAAAATTGACGATAATTATGCACACTTGTAGAGTGGCAATGCTGTACATGCTGTAATGCTGTACTTATAGAAGCCAAAGCACTGATGAATTTTGTTTATGTGTTGAAATGCAGAGAGCTCACAACTTATTATTACCTAACGGAGGTGCTAATGATCTCTTGACGGTTGTTCCATTTATCCCTTTCAAATGATACCATAGACCCTTAACATGTTACATGACGATTTCGAATGAGCACAAATCCACTTTTCAACGCTTTAAAGTGAAGGAATTGCCTTTTAATTACCTTCTAGTACTATGTAGTTGGACTATCCAGATGATGTTTTGTCGATGATTTAACCTTCCAAAAGATCCGTAGCAGCTAGCTTTTAAGTATTTAAATAAATTTTCAGTGTCAGATCATATGGCTTGGTATACCTAATGTCAAGTTTAACTTGATGATTTGTACTTATGATCTGTATCTAGTAATTTAACGTTCCGATTGATGAGTTAAATCTAAATTAGCCTTCTGAAATGACAGGTCTATCTTCAAATGCTATTTAATGACGTCACGAAATCACCTGTGATGTGTATAGGAATAGGAATGAATGAAGTTTTCTTTCACTTTGCTCCAGAAGTGCTAATTAATGGGATTCTTACTCAACTCATCATTGTCTCATTGCCGAGAGTAAAGTACCTAGGTAATTCTAGTAGTTGCTTTATTATGCGGGGGAACTTGAGCTTCCAGAGGATAAGCTTACCAACTTACCTATGTACCTACTTCAGTGCCTAACTCACAATGATGGCATGAGATGCTAAAAAGGTGTCGTGTAGCATTTCGTACTGGCAAGTATTTTTCGTGTTGCTGTATTAATATATGATAAGAAGTAAAGGACTCTATATATATTTGACGTTATTGCGGCAATTAGAGCGTTTTGTTCGGGGTGTTAATTTGTCTATAGCAGCAATGCATTTTAGACGCTAAGTAGGTGTACGTGCAGTACATACAGTAAAACATATGTAATTATACAATAAATATGATGAAAAAGGATAGAATTATGCAGTAAATATAATGAAAAAGGTAGAGAAAGGTATTATGCTTGTTCCCCTCGAGGAAGGAATTTTGGTCCCGAGGACCCGCGGTGTGCTCATTAAAATATTTATTCAAATCGCAGGGAGATACTAAAGTCGGATAATTTATGTATTAATAATTTCAGGTTGGATGAGATTTATGTCGTATTTATTAGAGATTATTATTTATTGTTAGATTTATGACTTGTTCTACAAAATATACCAAGTTATAATGCAACTGGGATGCAAATTTTGAACTCCTTTCAGATTTCCGGATTCCCGTCTAGCAAAAATGTTCAGCGGGGGGATTCCCATCGTTCTGGACAGTTTAAAGCAGCATTACTTCATTGATCGGGATGGGGAAATGTTTCGACACATCCTCAACTTCATGAGGAACAGCAAATTACTCATACCCCCTCATTTCCCAGACATAGATCTTCTCCTGGAGGAGGCACGATTTTTTGAAATTCAAGGTATATTTTTCCCTATGGGCTTATGGCATATACATGTTGTGTTGAGGGAAGTCATACACATGATTTATTTAGTGTATTTTATGGTGTTTTTATTCGATGAATTTTATTTATACGAAATTTCCTTATGAATTCCTGTGTTACTAGATTTTCATATAAATTTGTCTTGTACAAGGTTTTCATATGAATTTAGATGCACTATATTATTTGACGGTATATGTATAATTAAAATATGTATGTACATGTATGCATACAATTTTCAGACGAATTTCACTAGATAAATGTAGTGAAGAAGAGTGCAGAAAATACTCAAAAAAGTAGAATTTTCCCATCGCTGCATCAACAGTGCGCGCGGGTATCAAGCAGGGAGATCATTAAAAATAAAGAAATAAAGTTAACCCAAAATCTCTGATTGGTATCATCGCCGGAGATAATACTATAGTGCTATAAATATACAGTAACTACCCATATCTCCATATATTTCATGTAGTATAGTGCGATGATTGGCGTTAGGGTAGTTGGTAGACGCAGCACATAGACTGAGGGGCATAAAGGAGTTGTGGAGCGAGGAGCTGCTGGTGCAGTTAATATAAAGTATATAAGGCATATGGCTGAGGGCAACAGAGATGAAGAATTAAGAAAAAAATGCTCGCTAAACAGCAGAGTTGCTACCGGCAATTAATTAACCTTTGGATGTGAAAAAAATATACAAATTAAACAAGGAATTATGGTGGGCTTAATTAGAGTATGAACAGCATCTTGGTTTCCATCTCCATCAACCCCGTCCTTCCCTCCTTCTGTACATTCCCTATTTACGTGTGTACATACAAACTCATCTTAAAATTAGTCATACGGTTAGTTAGTATTAATTAAAACAAGGGAATTGAGTAATGTTTTTCAAAATACAAAAATGGGGGCATATTAACGTCAGTGGGAGCAGCCAAAAGTAATTATTACACATGTACGAACACTCGTGTAATATTTGTCGAGGGATTTACTTCCCCCGCAGAAAAAAAAACTAATTGCAATAATCATGGGTGCAAAAGAGATAGATAAGTATATTGGAATTATTGCGTTTTTGCCAAGTCAAATATCTTTTTTTAACGAATTCAGAAATTTTTTAAGTTGTTTTTAGCGTTAAAAAGGGAAGTTAACCGTTTCTGTAAAGTTGTTATTAAATGAAATTAACTTGTAAGAAATGAATTTAGCCATTTTTATTAAATGAAATTAACTTGTAAAAACTGAATTAAACTTTTTTTAGTCACAATCTTAATGCCAATATGCTCTCATTGGGTTTTATGTAATTAAGACATTAAGAGCTGCAGTATCTACATGAATAATATAATCTTCCAAAAGGAAGATTCGCTTGCAGTGATATATTCGTGACAAGATTGTTTCAAGTCCTGGAGCGCCAAATAAAAAAATTTGCTCCAGCGAGTCCAGAGCGGGGGAAAGTGAGGGAAATAAAAAGAAAAGTAAAGAACATTAGCCTCATACCAAGTAATAAAAAAAGTCATGTAGGTAGTTTTAAAAGTATTGCAACTATTGTAGGTAACTTAAAATAGTATTACAAACGTTGTAGGTAGCTTAAAACAGTATTGTGGATGTTGGAAAAGTGTATTGCAAGAATGGCCGGTGTCTAAAATAGGGATGCAGGTATCTTAAAAAGTGATGTAGGTATCTTCAAAAAGTGATGTAGGTATCTTCAAAAAGTGATGTAGGTATCTTCAAAAAGTGATATAGATATCTTGAAAAAGTGATGTAGGTATCTGGGAAAAGTCTTAGGTAGTTTAAAAAAGTCATATAGGTAGTTTAGATAGGAAACAGTGAATTTTCGGCTAGTGCTGTAAAAGTGTGGAGGACCTTTGTAGCATAAAAAACAATGGGGGAAAGTAAAGTCTTGGAGGAAAAAAGTTAATTTTTGAAGCATGTGTGTGTGTGTATATGTACATGTTATGTATATGTATGTATCTGTGTGTATTTGTGAAATCTAGGGATGTGCAAGCAGTTGGAACAATTAAAGAAGGAGCGCCACAGTCAGTCAAGTAGTAGCTTGCCGGGTAGCCTGAGTAATAATCATCACCATCATCATTCGACGTCGTCGACAAACTCCAGTGGTGGGGGAAACAATAGTAAAGTTCAAGTAGTCAGTAGCACGGGAAGACTCCGACTGGGCAATCATTTCATAGATGAAGCCGCATCCTCCCCCGACAATGACCAACATGCAACGTCTTTGAGTGGCTCGGGAGTCACCTACGAGTGTCTGGCCCTCAACATTAGTCCGGATTTGGGTGAACGGATTATGCTGAGCGGGCAGAGACAATTGATTGAGGAAGTTTTCCCCGAGACGGGTCATGCCGTGATGGATGTTAGGAGTAGCGTAGCTTGGCATCATGATGCAAGACATGTGATTCGATTTCCTCTGAACGGCTACTGTAAATTAACCTCGGTTCAAGCCATCACTCGCCTTCTCAATGCAGGCTACCATTTAGCCGCTAGTCATGGCGGCGGTGTCGACAGTCAACAGTTCTCCGAGTACCTTTTTATACGCAAAGCTCTGCCACTGTAGACGAAACCGTTACTCAAGAGATTGTACTTATTATTAGGATTGTATATCACTTGCACTATTAAGACTAATATTATTATTCATCACTTTGTACGTCACTTTAAGATGTGTTTTTACATTGTATTCCCAAAACCACCCACCACTGCTGCAGCTACTTCCGCTCTTGGAAATTCAGACGCGCTGTAGTTGTCGGCAGACAAGGGAGAAAAATCATCTCGGACTGTTTACTCCGTCTCACGAGCTTCTTGTTTTCACATGGTTCTCTCCTTCAATGACATTTAATTGAGTACGTAAAATTTAATTAATTGTTGGGTTAATTCACTGTCTAGCCTGTTAAGTCTGCCCTGCTGGCTAATTTATAGCGTTGGATTTAATTCTTATGCTAATTTGTCTACTTAAAATCTTATTTAAAGATTATCTTAGTATTCCGAAGCTAAATCAATTAAAGGATTGAAATCAAAATTAGTTTCAACTTGAAAGTATCAAGAACTTGATCAAATTCAGATTTTAATTTTTAATATATTTAATTTAATTTCTCATTAATATAAGATTTAAAAATTGTCTCAAGATAAAATTTTAGAGGTGAAGATTGAAGATTCCAAAATCACAAAATCATTAGCAACAAAAATTTCAAGACCATTCTATGATTATAATCAAATACAACAAATGATTTAAGTATGTATTAATTCTGCATGCTTCGATTTAATTTAAAATGCTTGATTACGTACTTGTCTAATCGTAAGCTTTATAAATCGTATCCTTGTATTAATTGCTGTAGTGTTTTGACTAATGTTAAGAATTTGTGATAAGGTTTAAATAGCTGGAGTCAGTCAAACTTATGGAAAGTAGTGCGTCCTGCAGGATAAAATGAATTAAGCGAGCAAAGAAACATACATAGGACCGAATGTAATTTTTTTTGGGTTCTCGAAAATACAAAGTGTTTGGTAAGATTTCGTTCATACTTCATGTGAATAGGTTTAAAATCATATTTTATTACATTGTTTTCCTTATGTAACATATAATTAAATGAGCTTACTTAAGTCAACGTACCTTTCACGCCGTTCCACGGCGCGTTTCTTATGTTTGTTTTTGTGTATATGACAAAGGACTAATTATTTCAAGTTTTCCGAAAGTTTTGTTAACATTGGTAATAGAAACACAATTGCTATGTTAACATAATTATTGTTAGATTAAGTTTATATAATTACGGTAAGATTTCTGCTGATATGTGCTTAATGACGAGAGAAATTTCAAAATACTGAAATTATTTCAACATCTCTGTAGCTATGTAATCACTTTTACGTTTCTCATAATAAGCTATAGGTAATATATATAAGAATTCTTTTTTGTGTGCCATATATGTACGATTATACTTCTAAATATGCTGGGCTAGTTTACATGCAGGTTCTAGTAAGTTATCTCACTTTCTTAATTTCACGGTGTTAAAATTTTAAATAATCTAAATTAATTAATATACAGCAATATTTATTATAAATAATAATGTCAATTAATTATATTTATAATAATTTAGATTAAACTATACGTTTAGTATAATAATTTCACTAGTATTATTTGGTGCGTTCAAATAACTTCACAAAGCAAAAATTCAGTGAATATTGCAGATTTATCAGCCTGCATGTAAACTAGCTTGGGGTAATGAAGACACTTCTCATTTAATGAAAATGTCGTGTACAATTTCATTGTTCTCAGAAACCAAAAGCCAACTAATAATAAAGTACAAGCCCAACTCATTTTTGGTAGTAACGTTTTTTGTAAAATTAAACTTGTGTTTTTTACGCGTTTTATTTTCCAAGTTTAACATTATTTCTTGCCCGTTAATCTACGCATTTTGTATTAAAATTCATATTTTGGAAGTTCATTCGCATTTCATTTTGGTATCCAAACTGTGAGTCTAGAAATTAATTCAAACTGTTTTTTATTATTTTGTGTGCATCATTTCGCAGTTTTTAAGACAGCCATTTCACAATTTTCAGATGTCTTCGTCTTGAGTAATTCCGACGGCAATGCTGGAATGACATAACTGGAAATATTTTATTAGCTATAGAATGCAAAACCAACAAGTGTAAACACAACGAGACCAGTCTTGCAAAATTGTTTACAAGTTATTTTAGGAGAAAGTGAATTTGTTGAAACAAGGTTCCATGTCAAAGAATTCATAACTTTGAGAGACTCCTCTCCTCAGGATTTAATCAAAGTAGCTTTTATACAGTGTAGACAGGGATGAGAGAAAATTGCATAAAAATTTAAGCTTTATACTTGACATTAATTTATCTGAAAAGTTACTCATCGAGAGAGAGAGAGAGTGAATGTTGGTGGAAGAGAAGGAAAATGAGACGAACAATAATAAGAGCTGGCTGGTGAAAATATATTTAATAGAAACTTACATACTATAAAGCTACTCATTATTACTACTCAAGCCAGCAGTTCCTTTCACTTTCATGGTGCTGAGATGTGTTTGTTATGGAGACATATAGGAGATCATATATAGTATGGTAGTACATATACTTACACCGTGATAGCTGACTATATCCATTGGTAGTGCATATGTAAGCATGTAATATACTCGGATTCGGAGAGTTTTTGGAAGGGGAAAACAAACAAAGATTTGTATTCTGTGAATTGGAACAATTTGACAGAACTATCGTTGCTTTGTAAGATTGTAAGGTAGAGTTGACAAAGTTGCGAGAGAGACTGGAGGCAAAAAGTTTCTAGAGTCTAAGACAGCAGATCAGGCGACAGCCACAAAGTAGGCTTAATGCATGTCATTAAAATCCCAAGTCAGAGCCATCGCCGCATTAAATATTAAATGTACCTCCCAGTAAATGCATGTATCTACGTATGTTTTTCTCCAGTTGAAATTCATGAATGCGAACAAACTAAGAGATAGAGGCTGAGCTAGGACGAGAGAGAGAGAGAAAATAGTGACGGGAAACGTTGTTGCTGAAGGTAATAATAAACTCGGCATTTACCATTTCTAGCTTAGAAAAGAGAAAAAGCCAAAAGGCATTCTTGTGTTCTACTTGGAATCTTCTTACTGCCTCCAGTAAAGGACGGGTCTTCCAGTCTTTCCCCAAATATAAGTATATATATACATTTATATCCTTTTCGGGTTCCCTTCTGGAGAACAAGCAACAGCAGTACACTGCAGTACACAAAGCACACACGTAGGACTAATCGTGGATTCAACAACGGTAAGGTGAATCTCATATGTACACATACATGGAGGCTTGAGAACGCAATAGATAGAGGCCTGAAGGCCCTGGCTGCTATGACAACGTGGAAACTCAATTTCATGAGTAGGTCCACTGCTCCGGGCTTTTAATTCGAACGGCTCCAGGATAGCAATTATACTTTATATACCTACAAATACATTAGAACTTGTATACCTATTACCCCTTTTCTTCAGAGTCATAGAACTGACTTAAAACTCGGCGGATGTGTGTCCTATAGTCCTCGGCTTCGTCATCCACACCCTTATCTTCCAGCCAAAGCACTAATAGAGGAGAAACTAAGAAACATTTTCAAGATACTTTTACTCCTCTGGCAAGCCTCTATGTAATATCATATTATATTCGATGTATATTTTATATGGGCCGTATACCATTGCACCCGCTGATATATTATGTAATGCTGTCAGTCAGAGACTTGCATAAAGGATGGTCGCCGCTTTTCAACGAATTATTTTTTAGCATTTCTACACATATAAGTACATATTATGTAGACACATTAATACATATACAGCCTATATACACATGCTTATTTATTCAAATTATTGGATGGAACTTTACTTTCCAGAGCCTTCTCTTACGTTATATAGTTTCATATTTCTTGTAATCGCGTGTATTTTTGTCCATGTTTATACTTTGAGTGGATCTAAATGCCTTATTTATTTTTTATCCGTACTTATTTTTATTTTTCATCAGTATTTATTTTACTTTTCACACACTTAAATTTTTCTTATACTTATATTCTTTTGTGGATTAAATTTGCAAAAGTGTAAAAGTTAAAAACTACGACGATAAGGCTTAAGCGTAGCTACGATTATAGCATCTTAGTAGATTTTAAATGACAACTGATTATATTTTTATTTTCATTTCTTAATTAACTTCATTCTGAGACCATACCCACGATGGAAATTGAATCTTAAATAATTAATTCGATTATCTCAATTTAAACTCAAAAAGTGTTAGGTTATAACATTTGAAACATTTTAAATAAAGCATTGTAAAGTAACAACACTTTTATTAGCTACAAAACTTTACCGACGAAAGCTACTCTTGCAAGTGAAAATTCATATGTTTTGTAGCCGGCGACGATATTCTCAAATCTCAAGTGTACCTGGACTATAGAAGCTTCACTACATCACTACCCTCGAACAATATTCAAGTATGTTTCGGGGAAGTTAAAAGGAAAAAATAATGTGTTTATATTATATATTATATACATACCACTATAAAACATTGTCGCAAACCACTCACATCTCATCCAAATCAAACTCACCGCTACCCTAATT
This sequence comes from Lipothrix lubbocki, assembly GCA_034696945.1. Lineage (NCBI taxonomy): Eukaryota > Metazoa > Arthropoda > Collembola > Symphypleona > Sminthuridae > Lipothrix > Lipothrix lubbocki. The sequence goes on from JAQGAK010000725.1 coordinate 26,843, forward strand.
TTTAATTTTAATCTCCTCGAGGATCAAAGAAGAGGTTCTTAGGCAGGCCAAAGTGACAACTCCAGCGTGAAATATCTAGTCGATGCTTCTTATGTGTTGCTATTCAAACCATCTGATGGGTATACGTAATTGAAGGCTTTCTTTGAGTTGGTTCGGACAAAAGCTGACAATGAGATGAAAGTGTGAGGGGGATTACCCAGTTTATAGTTTCTATATGGATCTAGTTATAGTTCCTCCTGTATGTTTGAAAGTGCTATAATAGTATTTCCCTATAAATTATTATTGCATGGGACTACTTAAACATGTTTTTGAGCATGAGGATATAAGTGTTATTTGCACATGGTTTTGGCATAAATGTCTTTGTACATAGATTCTTGTAGGTGATCAACTGTCAACAACTTGAGAATTTCAAAGGATGTCTGGAGAACTTTGCTGCACTTAAAAGCTATACCTAAGTGCTTACTTGACTCTCTTCAAGGTTCGAGTTTTCGGGTTTACAATTCCCGAGGATTACCGCGGCACGTGCATTCTTTAAGGTTCTTCTGGTTGTACAAATATACGTTTTAATTTCACTATTAGCTCGTGCTGCTAATCTACAGAATCATTATAAATTGCAATGAAATAGGTGGAAGTTTGGAAGATTACGGCTAAATACATATTTTAATACGAGAGATGTAATTAAAGAGGGATTAAATGTATTTCCGAAGCCATTTCACACCGTGTCATCATCAAATTACTTGGAAGTTCAAAGCATCAGTGTTTACAGTTTGGATTGGATTATATGGTTTAAAATTGATTAATGTACGTCATAATTTGTAGTTATTTAAATCATCAGGTTGGTTTTTCAAACACATTCAAAAACATTTTCTTAAAATTCAAAAACAATTTTTTAAATGTAAAAACAAATGAAAAATAATAAAATTGACAAAAAATTAAGTAAGTAAAAATCATTTAAAAAATTAAAATCATAAAATCAATTTATAATTTCTGCGGATAATTATATCATTATTATTTTTTAAATAACTTACAAATGCATTAATATATAATTTCATTCATTTTTACATTTTAAACGTTTATTTAAACATCCTTTTGTATAATACTTTCCCCTCCAATTGCCAGTGAAGTAGGTAGGAAGCTCAGGAAAAGTTACCAGCAATCGGGCGCCATCTTCAATATTGCAACTCCGACGTGAGGTCTACCGGGAAACAGTGTGAATTTCCTCCACTGCAAGACGCACCGGAAGACTTTCCGAACTGGAAAATCAGTTGATGGAAATGACCAACGATGATTTATTTCCAGTGCTTTCATAATGAATTACTTACTTTTAAGGATATGAGGTCGACGTTTTTGACGATTTATGCCGTCATTATTAAATAATTAATGGAGTTATAAAAGAAGTTGATTCACCTATTTACTAAAATTCCCAGCGTCAGCCTTGCATAATGCAGCTTGATAACATTGACCCTGAAATGAGAAAAATTGATGACTGCTACCAATTTGGAATTTAAATGAGCATTAAGGGATTACGTAAGCATTAAGTATTAACAATTTTCTTTACCATTTCGCTAACGATCATTTGTTTTTTTCTCACAGAATTTTGTGTAGACTTTTTCACAGAATTTGCATCCGCTCCAAACTTTGCGAATATTGCCTAATACAGGATTGATGAACGAGTAGAAAGAAAACATTCAATAGCATGAGCTACGACCAGATCCGAAGAGCATTTCCCTTGGAAGTGGAATACCGAGGAATAATATATCGCGTTATGTGGTGGAAGGTGAAGTAAACACAGAAGATGATTTATGTTGTTCTTGATGTCAGGCTCCACGATCCACACGAGGTATGAATTACCCGAATAATTTTCGGGATTAAGTACGACTTACTTCGAAGACAGTTGAGTGTATGCCTGCAAAGCCATTATTCATGCTATGGAGTGTGGAATGCGTCTGTGTCAAGTAAAAATAAGCTGTTTCAGAAATGTGGAAATTTATTCTTGCAGACCATCATTTTACACACATGTTGGGGAGATGGTACAACTCTACAACAAAGGCACTTGATGATGGCATTCGGGATGATGAAGTGTAGCATCGGGGAGGTAAGAGTGTTTATAATATTTCCTACTCTCGTATATTTCACACATTCAGGTACGGCGTTTCCATCCTTTATTGAGCACTGACACATTAATTATTCTCCACCAGCAGTCATTTAATTTCAATTGATTTATAAACCTTGTTCTTTCGTATCTTCCCGTAGATTCTTCAACCTCAATACTCAAGTTCATCTTGTTCAATCGAAGTCGACTGATCAGAAATTAAATCTAGGAAGGGGTTAAGTCACGTGGAAAATTAACTAAATTCATATGAAGCACCTTCGATCTTCTTGCTGATATTGCCACTTCAGCAGAATTTACAGCCTTTCCCTCACCATAAACGTGGAGAAGTTAATGATTCCTGTTATTTCAGTCTTCCGTCGTCATAGTAACGAACGAAGTAGACGAGGGAAATGGAAGAATCCATAAGATTTTCGAGCAGAGCTCTATACCAGACGCACGAGAGTGCCAGTTATGAACCTTGTTATCATTTACCAGGAATTCCAGAGGCTGCAAAGATTCCAGTGGAACTGTAAAGCGGTAAAAACTTTCACGGCCCTGGAGAACGCTATAATCACTTGCACAAGAAGACAGCACGTGGATGAACTTGTTAATCAAGGTTGACGTTAGAATTGGGACTGAGATACTTCCGGGGAAAACGACAAGATTAGTAACTTAAGATTAGTAAATGAGAACAAAAGTGACAGGAAAAACAAAATTCCCTGGATTTTAGTGACAACTTCATCAGCTTGACACCTACACACTTACAACTCCTTTATCTTCCCTCGAGGGTAACAATAATAACAATATCAGTCTTAGAATGCTAAAATTAAGATTCACAACGGATTCATTATGTGCGTGCGAGGTTTAAATGAAGTCAAGGACTTTAGGGAAACTATGAATGTTACATCAGAATGTTTATGCATTTTCAGGAAAGGCAGTTTTAAATACTGGAAAGAATGCTGAGAATACAGCAAGGAACTTTTGAATGCAGAAAATAACTTTACGACTGCATCAGTAACGAGTAGAGAGCTCTTAGAAAACAGTAAAGATCTCTTAGCAAACAGTAAAGACTTCTTGGAAAACAGCAAAGCAAACTTGGTAATAACTACAAAGCTCTTTGAATTATAAAGACCGTTATGAAATTAACGAAAACTATGAATCTCAGTAATGAAAGCTATGATAGCAGTCGTTAACTGACGTTATCGCCATTGCCAGCGTCAGAAGCTAAGTATAATAGCTGAGGTCCGCTAGTTCAGCTTCTAGAAGTAGATTTTTAAAATAATAATCTAAACAGCTCGATTTTAGTGCGTCGAACCAGTCTGGTGTTACAGGCCGAGCTAAAATCTCATCAGTTTTTTAATGTTTCGTTTGCACATGGCACCAATAAATAGGTGCATTGTACTCATTTATTTATACTATACTTAAATCAAGCATGGTTCAATATTATGTCAGTTTTATGGCGTTTCGCAACATTAATACTTGAACTAGTAAGGAACATAGCATCTCCATGCAGGAACTTTGTATTCAAGGAAGACTCAAAAGAGACCAAGGGTGCAGAATCTACTTTATACTAATCTTAAGTATTGTATCGTCTATCTTTAAATATTGTAAGATGTATGCTGAAGTATTGTTGGGTGTATCCTTAAATATTGTAGTGTGGGTCTTTGAGCATCTTCGGATGTACATATCTTTAAGTATTGTATGATGTGTATCTGTAAATATTGTAAAATGTATGTTTAAGTATTGCAGGATATATATCTTTTAGTATTGTAGGGTGTATCTTTAAGTGGGTCTTGGCTTTCATAAGAGGGTCTATGCTTATCGATGACCAGAAAATCGGGGACTACACATTATGTAAGTGTATGTAGTGGTGTCTGGAAAGTTTCCAGATTGCTTATTTAAGCTCTTACATATGTGAAGGGTTACCCTTCGGGAAATTTGGAAACCATAGGGTTGTTCGCAGGACTCATGTAAATTTTTAGCAAACATTTTGCAATGATAAATCTTTTGGTCGAAAGAAAGCAGAATCGGGACACGGTTTGTTTTTCTTACGAACCTGCCCAACTTTAATGTCAACAATAGTTGGCGAGCTCTTTGCAGCTTGTGTAGGGTCTCTCCAGGACAGTCCAGGAGGTTTTTCCGAGAGTTTTCTGTTTACCATATGCAGCATCTTTTGCATATTTAAAATACGAAGTTAGGAAATTCCTTTAGAACTACCTTATAGTTTATGTATTTCTTATGTAGCTGAAGATTTACATGTATATATTTTTATATTTATTTTTGTATATAAAAATTTTATGCCTTCCTAGACCTTGTCCATACCCAGGCCTGATTACTCCAGCCAGTTAGCCCGATACATTATCATCATCCAGTTGGCCTCTGAAACAGATAGCTAGTTTTATTTTTCTCCCTCCGAGATATTGCCAACGTGGGAACTATTACCTAAGCGTATCATTCCGAAATATAAAAGTCCTCCCTGCAGCAATCCCAAGTCGTGTACGTATTTGAGTATCCTTTATTGTTATTTATGTGTGTTGCGCCCTGATTTAGTGTAAATTTTAAATTGAATCCTTATCGTCGTTTCCCGTACAGCATATACCAACTCATACAAGTACGTCTTTACGGACGTCTCCAGTGTCATATTTCCAAATCGAATCCCACCTTTTAATATTTATCTCCATTTTAACCGATGGTTTTAGGCAAAACTGGCGTCTTGGTAAATTTCATGCCCTTGGCCAGGCATTTGAGTAAAATCTTTAAATTGCAATATTTGTTGGAAATACTAATGTTATGTTATTGTGTATGATAGCATGCATTTAATATATGTATAATAATTAAATCAATTTCTTAATTTTGTTAAACAGTTAAATTGAAAGAGAAACAAATAAACAAATAAGATTATAACTATATATAGATACAAATATTAAAACTTTAAACAAAACACCACAAAATAAAAATCTAAACTCTAAATGAAATTACGATTAAAACACATAGGAAAAAGTAGGAAATTAAATAGAAAACCACTAAAACCCAAAATAAAAAATAAAACAAAAGCCAAAACATTAGCAAAAGAGACTACAAGGAACTTTGTGGACACAATAGCGTTGTTCCCAACTGAAAAAGCACAACAGCGCTGAAAAAGTAAAAACTTACAGACACTGTGAAGCAAGGGAAATCTCTGGCTTCTCAGCAGGGTTTTTAGTAAAAGGCCGTGGACCGAACAACGGGGAAAAAGGAAGCGCATGTGCTTGCTTTGGAACTCCATGGGAATAAATGCGGGTGACATGAGGGAAAAGGCTTCAATCCTTTGCTTCATTTCTTCCTTGGTGTTAGGCATTTCCGTCTTTGTGTAGAGCTCCAACCTCTGAGAATAACATCATTCATATAAAGGGAACGGGGAAATCTAATACAAAGAAGAAAGATTCTCATAGAATGAACGTTACCTTTTTGGAATCTCATTCCATCAGTGTGTATTTTTCAATAGATAAGTTTTAATTCATTCCTCTTGTCTTCCACATATGAACATCCTTGGTTTAATTAAGGAATTTGGTGATTAATTTAGCCAGTCCTCAACATATTTTCCTCCTTCCTATCATCCTCGCAAACCTTACCAACTTGCCGATTTTACAATCCCATATACCTTGTACCCAAGACCAAATGCTATTCTTAGAGGATTTACTACTTAAGAATTAAACTACTTAATTACTTAACTAAGAAGAATCACATTTGAGTTCAACGCAGTTGATTCCACCGAGTGCCACAGGAGAGACTCAAAGAGACAAAGATAAACTTGGGCAGAGGTCCTTTGTTCTGTAAGACTTGCAAATTTACTCCGAAGTGTAAATGAGATTATCTAAACATTTCTATTAGGAAGTTTAATAACTGACTAAACATTTACCTCTCGTCATTCATGAGCTCACACCTAATATTAATGCGTCAAGGTTCGTCTCTACATCTAACGAATGTATCTACAATCCTGTATATAAACGATTTACGGAGATATAATCAAGTATTAAAATAAATGTAAAGTATATATCCAGTACTGAAATACTAACACGAGTGTGACTCTTGTTGCCGTCAAAGCCGTGGTTTTGCATTCAACCCGACGGTAATCTCAAAAGTATCAAAGATAAAATCTTTTCCTCAAGAGTTGAAGTTACTCGTGAACGTCATTGAGACGAACAGACAGGACGAAGAAGTGCAAATTTGAAAATAAATAGCATTAACAACAACAACATTTCAATCCAGATTCTCTGTGAAGAATTTCTAAATAGACTATTTGTGAAGAATTTCAAAGCAGGCGATCTGTGAAGATTTTCAAAGCAGGCGATCTGTGAAGATTTTAAAACGGGACTATCTGTGAAGATTTCAAACCCAGACAGTCTGTGAAGATTTTAAACCTTGACTCTGTGACAACGCCTGACAATTTATTTTCCCCCAGTATTGTGTCCAACCTGTATTTACTAATAGTTTGTAACGAGAACCCGTTCCTCATAGTTACTCAGTTTCAAAATTGCAAGTTATACCTGCAGAAATGTGGGTCAATGAGATAAAACGAGTGCAGTTGTAGGCACCCCCTGGACCTTTGACTTGAGATTGTGTACTCACGGCATCAGCAGGAATGGAGAGTGCACACATGAAGATCAATTCCACAATGAATTCCACACAGTATGATATGGAAGAGGTGGTGCGGGCTTTCCGGGAGAGATCATTCAAGTACAATCAAGTTCAAAACTCTGTGCTGATTGTGACATACATCCCCCTGTTCCTCATCGCACTCTCAAGTAACATCCTTGTTATCCTGGTCGTCAGCCGATATCGGTGTCTCAGAAGGTGAGCAGTATCACTGTTGTCAAATCATTATATTTGTATGGTACTCATAACATCGTTTGTATTTTGTTACGTATTATTTTGATTTTTGCCCTGTATGTACGTCCGTATAGTCTCATGTCATTTATTATTATTACTATTATGTCATATTATTACGCTATACATTATTGTTGTCCCAATAAATTCTGATTCGGGTATTATTGATTCGAAGCGGGTAGTCGTCTGGGCTTAATGCTTTCTAAATGTTATTACATACTTCTTATGCGGAATGACGTCAGTTAGCTTGGCTCCGTGTACCTCAAAGCACCCAAAACGGTTATTTCCTCACACATTCGAATCATACCCAGGACTTCCAGAACTGTTATGACCACTTTTATTTTTTATTGCGGTCGTGTTTTTCATGATCACAGCTATCATTTAATTTTCATAGTATGCCAATTCCCAAACAAAACTAAGCCACAACAACGATTCAGGTCAACGAAGCACACAAATAACAATGAATTACGCATTCATCAGTCATTCTAATTAATTTCATTCATGGGATTTTTATATCGACATAACTTTTAAGCGTTAGAATTCAATGATTTTATTGGAAAATTGGGATTGTTCTTCGAAAACGTATGATTTTTTATTGATCACATGATTTTTCTTTTAACGTGTAACTTTCCTTGACAAATATGACTTATTAGCTTTGACAATACCCCAAGATTTAAAGGAATTACCAGAGTTTGCTTTAAAAGCCCATGATTTATCGTTCGAACGCTTGATTTAGCTTTTAGAAAACATGGGGAAAGATCTCCACTCGACTTGATAATTATAGCGTGGATTTGCAAGAAAAGTTTGTACAAAAATGTTGACGAAACTCAAATTGACGGTACGCGCATTGTAAAATAAACTTGTCATTATGTAGCAATTCTAAAGAAGGAAACTTCCCCCTAAATGGCATTAATAGTTTTACTTTTCCTGCCCATTCCATCGAATTGAAACCAATCGAAAGTTTGACAAAATACTTGTAGAGCTTAAAAAGCTTTAAATTTGCTTTGTGACCCTCGATACTTGACGCTTTCCAGGATTTCCAGATGCCATTATGCTGTCTGGGATGAAATGAAGGTAGGAGTTGATTTTGACAAAAGTTTTTAGAAAATTCGTGGAACTTCCGTGTGTGGGTTGTAAACTTTTGTCAGTCCGCGTGTGCCATTTCTACTCCTTAGTATCTATTTTTATAGTTGAAAGGTTCAAAAAAAGGACTATGTTTGGGAGTCTGGAGTGAGGGAGTAGCAGTTCCGATTTCCAAAGAATTATTAGTTAGAGAGCTTAATTAGCACATTGGTTGTCAAAATTAATCCCGTCGAAAGCCCCAAAGTAAGTCATTTGTGATGCTTGGTCCAATGAATTTCATGAAATGTAAGCACTCATGGGTTCTTGTTTAATGAGATCTCTTCCCACCCGCAGGGATTTTGAGTTTTGTTGATACTTTCTCTCACCTTAAAATCTACTGCACACCCATGCTTGAAACTTGAATTAAGCCTACGTGCCAACAAAGTTTATAGTTTTCAGGGAGTTTTCTCAAATTGAATTCTTTACACTTTCCCGTATGATTTAATTTTGCATTACCCTTGGGAATACGATGAGGAGATATGTCTACAACGAGAACAAAGATCACCTGATGATTGCAACTTTTCTATTATTTTACAGTTTAAAAAATCGCTACTGAAACTGTTATTTTTGCAATTCAAGGACATTGTTTTATCCACTTTTTTATTTTAAGCAATCAAGTCTGGAACTTCCAGTTAGTTTTGCAATTCGAGAAAAAATTGATTTATCAACATTTTTATTTTTGAAATTAAAAAAAATATTTGTATAATTTTTCGTTTGTTTTTGCCATTTGAAACAAGTATTTTTGAACTTGTCATATGCTAGCTGCTCCAGATCTGATAAACAATTTGATGGATGTGGGAAGTTTCCGGCGAGGAAGAAGTTTATCTCGAAATCTCGAACAATCACAATAACAAATCATAAATCCTCCTCCGAAGATAGAACTGCTGCTGTACTAATAAATGATTTTGATTGGCCCACAGCAGAACATAACCGGAATCAGGGCAAAGTACCTAAGATGAATTATTAGTATCACATTGACTTGTAATTCTTCAGGCTTAGTCTTTATCAAGAACAAGGTTTAAAAGTCTGCTGCCAGTAGAAACTCCAGTAGGATCAGCATGGACTATTTTATCTGGCTTTACCAGATCACAAAGTCAAATCCGTGTGCATTTGACTTAAACACTGTCTATCTTCCTTTATCTCACTCTCCTTCCAGACATGTTGGTGTGGGAGTAGCATCCAAACCTCTGGGCTGCAAATTTCAGTGCCTTATATATAAGTTCAGTTTTTTTCTGAGTCTTTATAAGTTTAGTTTTTCAGAGCCTATATATAAGTTACGGTGATAAAGAGTTGATGAACCAGATTTGTTATTGTCGTTTGTCCTTCACTCCTGACAGGCGTGGCTGCTGGGGAAAAAACCCATGGGGGAAAACTATGTATCGGTTTTTTGTTTATTGAGCATACATATATTAAGTCCCACCATTTACATGCTCCGATCTCCCCGATGCTCCAATTTCCCCCGTCGCAATCACCGACAGCCCGCGCTCTCCGTAAACACGACTACGGAAGCCTTGGAGTCATCAATCGGAAATTCTGAAGATCACTCTCTGTCAAGTCAAATATCTTTTTGCCTTTGAATAATAAATTCCTTTTGGCTTTGGTTTGAGGTTTCCGTTGGGGCTACGCTATTTTGCAAAAACTTTACAGCTCTTTGGATTTGGGATTCTCGTCCAGATTACTCTGGGGACACTTTGAATAGGAGAACTTGACTCACTGGAATCGGGAAGTTGAGGTACGGATTAGTGGGATTGGCTTACTGGAGAGTAATAACTTGACTTATGAAATAGAGAACTAGACTGATAAAGTAGAATCCACAACTTGATTATAAAACTTTGATTGCAAAATTTGACAAATGCGAAACATTTAAATTTGCCGAAATATGTACATTTCACAACTAAAACGTGAACTTGATTTAACTACTGAAATGAAAAGAACATTTCCCATATACGTTATATGACTTCCTGGCATGCGGAACTGCAATTAAATTACATATGATTCAATGGCTGCGTAACAGAAGTCAAGTCTGATTTCGTATCGGAAATGAATAACAAATGTCAACAGATGGATTCACATCGTGGCACGCAGTACTGATTTTAATAAGCAAATTAAACTGGCGTTACTCAGCCAGCAAGCTTTCTCACTGAACGGGTATAACACAAGAAGCGCTCGTTGGAAAAATCGAATCCCCAGATTTCCAGCTCTCAGTAAGTCACTTTTATTAGAGCGCTTTTTAATTTTTCAAAAAAGAAAATATAAAACAGAGTATTTCACCTGTACAAATTCATTGAAGCCATCTACAGAAAGTTATTGAAGTCACATGTCAATAGAAAAATCACAATATAATTAAAAGAGTTGAAACCGTCTTTAGAAATAGATAATTATTGAACTAGAAATATTTGATCCCATCCATGGAAATATTATTTAATTCCCTCCATGGTATTATTATTTGATCTCATGCATGGAGATATTATTTTTGATCCCATCCATGGAAATATTGTCTGATCCCATCCATAGAAATAGTATTTGAAATTGGTGAAATTGAAAAGAACGCACCCTTGGAAGCCCTTCCATTGAAATAATGAAACCCAACGAATCGAAAACAAGGTAAAACCTATGCTATTAATTACTACACAGCCATTCATTTGTGAGCGTTAATAATCGTGTTAAGATCCAAAGTATTTTTTGGTTGGGAGATGACATTCCAGAAGTATAATAATAATTCTTGGAATCACTTCTTCCATGTCAGAGGAATCCCAAAAAGAAGAAGCAGATTGGGGCAACAAAGTCTGTCCAACGCATTTCTTTTGACAGAACCTCATGTCCTAGATAGTTTCCAGGTTACATGAGTGAAAAAAACGGTGAAAAAAACCTTTTCAGTTTGTATATTTCTGAGGAAATCGGCTCTTCTGGCGTTATTCGAAGGACATTGGACTCGTGTGTTTGTGGAAGGAATTCACTGTCTTTCCCCTTGTCTGTACAGAAGAAACTGCTGGCTTTACATATTTCCACAGAAATAAAATATACTCATTTCTACAACCAGAAACGCTGTCTTCAAACGTTTCTACACCAAGAGACCACGCCTTATAATCTTTCTTTAAGGAAGAAAATGCTGTCTTGACGGCCGAGCGTGATTTGACATGTTGTAATAGGCAAAGTAAGAAGTATGTATACTGTAGCAAAGCCAAGTACAACATTTTGACTGGGAACCCGCGTTTTTTCTCGGACGACAACATAAACGTTGAGGTTACCACGTTACTTCGTATTATTGTGATGACTTGACGCGTGAACGCGTAATCACTAGCGGAAATAGTTGGGGAAAAGCGCGATAGTAATCTTCTTCCTCTTCGTTTCGTGACACTTTAGTTGAACAATGGACATGTCCGGTACAGAAGCTTCCAACGGTGAGATCGGAATCCAATATAGGAATTGCGTTGTTTGTTTCTATTATAGCAGCTATATTTTATAGACTCGCACAGGCTTCAGAGGATATCTACTACTTATTTCGTGGAATTTCCAGGAGTTTTCATTATAACAACAACATACGCTTTCACTTTATTCCGCTACAATCAAGATGAGTGTATGGAGATAGGTAACGCTTCCTCTCTTGGAGATCTAGAGGCCTCTTTGATCAATCATATCTGCGGAATTCTCGCAAAGCTGCTGTTTCATAGGATCTGTTCTATTTTCCAGTGGAATCAATCGCCAGTAATTCAAAGGCTACTATAAGCTTCGCAGATTAGGTTTCTTATTAATTAAAGATCAGATTACAATTTCCTTCTCGGGTGTGGCTGGAATGGATTTTACTTCGACTACCTCTAAACTCTACAAGGGTTTCTCAAACGAACGTTTGATATTTACAGTCACTCAATATCAATACTTGATATGTTTGCGGGGGCGCGGGAAGCTCAAATTGAGCTTAAAATTATTATTTTACACTACTTAATTAAATATTTATATTATGCCTTGCTATAAAAACAAACGATTACATTATTTTAAAATATTTTACAAAATATATAAATGCAATATATGTATTACAAATAAAAAAAATATACTTCATGATTCACGCCTCCCCCCACATGCATGTTTGTAAACTTGGCCTGTCCATATTGTACAACATTATGTTATATGCTGTTCGCTGCTAAACTTATTATTATACTTATTATACTATGATGTCAAAATGGTTTTATTTCCTGCTGCCTTCCTGGATCTCTGCTTCTGGCACTGACGTCCATTCCATATTATCGTCCTTCCAAGTGGATTAATTCCCACTGATTCAAAAGATTCAAGGTGGAAGTAATATTGACAACTATTAATAGCCTATGGTTTTCATTAGTTCTCTGTTGACATTGTTATAGGATTAAGTCCTCCAACGTAGGAATAATTGTTGACGCAATTCAATACGGAGAGAGGAAGATAGAGTCTGTCAAGCGCAAAGTATTTTCCAGGTTTTAGAGCAATTGAGAATTTCAAAACCCTTTCTCCAAATGCATTCATACGGAAATATTTCATATTAATATAAAATTGCTCTTCATCTCACTATCTCACTTGTCTCGACAACTTAATGGTCTCCAGCTAAGGCGAGTTGCAAAACCTTTTTTATCTTATGGGATGATTTGAAACCTATCAACTTATTTAAACTTTTGTAGGTAGTTTACTAACTGACACAACATTGACAAGGTTATACATGTTTACTATTTGTTACTCATATTTACACTGAACCTTAAGAAAGTAGGAACTTACAAAGCTTTTTACGTTTACCTAACCTTGCATTTCCGGTAACTTAACTAACGATTAATCGAAATCTTTCAAGTTGTTCAAGTTACAAAACATTTCAATGAGTTACCAAGGCTTTTTGAGCTTATTCAACTCACTAAACCTTTGAAGTTAGTACTTACCAATAAAACCAAAGTTTGTACGTACTTAGCTTCCTAAATCTTTAAAGTTTAAATTACATAAAATAACCCTGATTCACATAAGAATTAACAACACTACAATGCTAAATAAATATAGCTATGGACCAAAATAATAAATCCGGGCATCACATGTACAGCTTATGGTTACATGGTCATATATATGGATAAACGGTGTAATGTGGGTGCAAGCATAATGGTTACAGCAGCCCTTGCAAAGATTTCGAGGTCATCGGAAGCATTGAGCATGTGGAAGGAGATACCGCTAGCATGGCCATTATCTCTAATGAAAAATTAGGGCCATTCAGGGGAATGTGGATTACCGGGAAATGGACGGTTGTACAAATGTTTGTGAGCTTGCATTCATTCCGGGGGAAAGAGAAATCAGCAAATATTTGTTGAAACTCGACTTTTTGTATTAGTGCAACTGAAACCGCAATGAGGGTGGCCTGAAGAGATTGAAATTTAAAATAAACATGAGCGTTAGTCATTATATTATATTACTATATGTGTAGTGTTTATGTACATATTGTATCTTAAGGTTAGTTGGGGAATTATATTTGATTGATATTGTATAGAAAGAGAATTTATATTTGTAGGAAATAAGATTCTCCATGTATTACAAATTTTCTAATATCACATCGTGTAATTGTCATGTAGGGGGAAAAGTTTTCCGTACAGTGGAAACAGTTTGGTAATATGGAAAATACAACTTTTCACAGACTGAGTATGATCGTTCATATAATGAATGCGGGTTTTAAGTTAATAGAAGACAACATTTTTTTCATTTTTGAAATTATATATCTAATTTAGGAAATGCTGATTCCCATTAAGGAAATGCTGTTTTTCATTAAGGAAATGCAATTTTGCATACAATAAAACGGTTGCAATTATTACATATTACCTGAAATTGAAATCCGAATTCACTGAACTTGTACTTACGTCAAACATTATACGTTTGCCGTCAGTCATTTCTGTTCCATCATTTGTTCAAAATCTTCATATGTGTACATGTATGTAACATACTCACATGCTCTCAAGCTACATACCTATGCAACGGCTGTAACGCAGAGATTGTCCAGGGACTTAATGAAGCGTCCAGAGGGAACGAGAATACATTTAGTTACAAGTCAGACTGGTACGTGGGTGGTAACTAACCCGTAACTATCTCAGTTGTCCATTCGAAATCCAAAGATGAGTCTCCCTTTGAAGTGGGTACATACAATGTAATCTCTCAGCAAGCCAGTGGCTTCGAACATAGTTGCCTAATCATTATTGCTATACCCGCTTATTTGCATGCTAACTCTAAGTTGTTAATTCCTGTAGTAACGTATTACATGCTCACTAACTATTGTAATACATACTTGTCTACTATAATAATACATATTATACACCTAACAACTACAATAATAATACATATTATACATACTTTCCAACTATTATAATACTGATAATACATACTTACGAACTATAATAATACATACAAAACATACTACTAAATATTATAATACTTATAGTACATACTTACAGTTGTAACTTGTAACATATCATAGTCTTATACTGAAAATACTTATATTTTGGTCATATCGGGAACATATAGATGTGCATAGTCATAAGTGTGTCAGTATCATATGTTGAACGTAACGGACACTGGATTATTTGGCTGGTCGTCAATTTGCCGGTAATAAGTTGTCCCTCCTCACAGTCCCTGTGCATATGTTAGTGGATCCATTAACAGTGGTAAGTATGACTGGGAAATTCCCCCTCTTCCGGCGAAGCCAATACTGTTATTATACATGCATTATGTATCAAAACGGGTTGGATTTCACTTTCGGAGATGTTGATAACCATCTGAACATCATAAGATACGTAGCATCTTAATCGGCTCTTCAGCTTGAGTTACCACTGTGATTTATGTAGAGATTACTTTGAAAGGCGTGATGTGCTGGGAAGAAGCAGCCAAGTATATTAAGTACATGGGGGTGCATATTATGTATATTATATCAGTAAATGAATCTATATTATGTACTTATATTACGTAGGTATGTATGTTCAGTGGGAAAACCTCCTCGGTGAATTACTTTTCTAATGCTCTTACTCCACAATCCGGGTATCTTTTAGAAAGTTTTTAATGTAGTTTCCATAATCTACTTAAAGGAACCAAAGCGGATGATGTATGTATAAGTAGCGTAAGTACACAGTTACTTACTAGTTCCTTAAATTAGGACAACAAGCGTACAAACTGTTTCTTGGCAGTTCAAAGGAAACTTGTCCCACTCCACACAGTGCACTATTAAAGGAAGTTTGTAAGTATCAGCAGATTTGGTGCCGAGAAAACTTCTTCATTTTAAGTTTCATTGTATGCACAAAAGTATAAGTAACGTTCAGCTTCAAGGCACTTGTTTAATCATTTGATGTTTAGGTGAAATGATGTTCAGCCGACCGCTTTACACATCTACATATGTACTACATGTTATTACCTATCGGGAGTAGTCACATAGTCCTTGAACTTAATCCCTATAAATGTTGCGATATCCATGTTTATTCTGTTAGTTTATAGGGTGGAAAGTTGATTGGACGATGCGCTGGTGAGTTGATTTGGGGTCCGAATTGTTGTGTTGGCAAATTGATTTCACCATTGTGAACGTATTCTTATCTTGACAAGTAGACTCTGCGATTTGAATAATTTATTGTTATAGTTCCAGACATGGGATTCTGGACGGAATGATTCGACTTAGCGAATTGTTGTGTTGGCAAAATGATTCGACGTAGTGAATTGTTATGTTGGCAAAATAAATTCAACGTAGCGAATTGCTATGTTGGCGAGTTGATTTTGTTGCTGCTGTTGTTGTTATAGTAAATTGTAAAGTTGAGCGAGTGAGCGAGCATTGAGAATTTCATTTACGTCTCAAGCTGATGTCGAGTCGTAATTTTCCTTCGAGCTGCAGCGAATTTCCCATTGTACATCGTGAATTTGATCTCCTTACCTTGTGGACGTTGTGCAACATCTTGTTGTATCTACAAATGTTATGTTCCAAGGAATCATGTCATATGTCTCATGTCCAGCCACACTGTACACAATCATGCTCACGTCACCTGACCTTATTTTTAGAATTCTGATGTAGTTTAGAATTATTAGCATCATGTCATTGTAAGGTCAAACTTGGCAAATAGCGCTCCTATGTTTACTATTTTGTTGCTATTTCCGTGGTTTATGTCCGCAAATATATGGATTTATTATTATGACAGCTTGCATAACGGCAGACGTATATACAAATATACTTAAAGGTAAACTTACTTACGCTAGATTGCATCGGTGGAATCGCTGGCAGTGTTACACCCCCGGTGCTCCGTGGCTACAGGCCATATTGTACCCGGAGAAGAAATTAATGCAGTCACGAATGAATCACCTTTGAGCTAAAAATAGGATTATATCATATAATACTCTCCACATGGTCGAGTTAACAGACGTTACTACAAAGTACATATGAATTCGTTGATTTCCGATGTAGAAACTGAGTTTCTAGTTACAAAACATATAGATTCCATGTAAAGAGCGGAGTTTCTATGTAGTTTTCTGTAGACCTTCCATGTACTTCCAAGTATATATTCTCAATGGATTTTTAAGTGGACATGCATATATTTCCGTGTAAAGATGTATTTTCAGTGTTCCCAGGATAGAGGTTTAATGTAGAATTTCCGCGAGAAGACGCAACTCAAGTCGTCAGACAGCCACTCATTCATCAACTCTTGACTTGTGGAGCGGAAGCGGTCCAGTGTTGGAAAACATGAGGTAGTAGTCTGTGATTAGCCTTGTACCTGTGGCTGCTGCCAAAAAATGGCCTAAAATGATAAATGTGGTTATAAGACGGGGATGTTGACAGAATATTTCCGCTTCCTCTGGTCCTGTCATACATTTGCTTAACATGGGCTTGTGGAACTTCTGACATCAATAAATTCCACTTATATCCATATGTCTCGTTCGAGGTGATTCCTAAAAAATACTCTACTCAAAAAATGCATGCAAGAAATCTATACACAATTCATTTAGAAAATTTTTACAGAAAATCTTCAGAGAAAAATCCTGCTTAAGTGTTTCTTACATAAGCAAAAAATACCATATAAAAATATAAGGACTCGCGGTATTATAATACTGGAAAATAAAATGCAGATTTGGGTTTTCTACAGGTTGAAGCGACCAGTTTGTGTACACTATCACCGACAGTTCTGTATATATTGCATCTAAAATTCTCTAAAATTGGTTCGCTTTACCCTCGCTATCCTCATCAGCTTCACCTGGATCTTGGGAAACAATGTCCGCAACGCAGTGTCAGAGCATCACGAAGTAAAAAGATATTAAAGAAAATTCAATTTAGAAAAGTGCACATCTACAGTATCTTGACGTAGGAATGAAGTTCTACTTCCTGCAAAAAAGCATGTTATTTCATAATATGGAACTTAGAGGGTGAAAGTGCCTTGAACCTTGAGACGTGGGGTTCATGCATAATAGGAGAGGTTCAGTATATGAGAATTTTCCTCACGCATAGTTCTTCAGCATCTTCTACTACAGAATTCTGTACTTTCAGGCGTATGGCTTTTTTGAAGTATTTGTATCGACAACTCAGTCGTCAAGTGGCATGACTTTTTTCAAGAATTCAAGTGCCTTTCAAAGAGAGATCACTCTGGAACGTACATAATGAGAATGCGGATGTTGAATGCGGACAATGATACAAATGTATATGTGATCCACGCAATAAATTATATTGGTCAAGACCTGACTTTCAAAGGGACGACTACGCGGAAACCCGCAAAATCGGATATACTTAAAATCGGATACATACATAAAAAAAGCACTTAGTTTTCGGACGCAAAATCATTACAAACTATTTCCTCCTATACAAAAACTTATGCTTAAACTTCCTTCCCAAAACCTTACGACATGACCTTTTACGCAGTCAATTCCTATTAGATATCTACTCTAGAGAGGCTTCTATAGAAAGGAGCATTACTATAGAAGGCACGTTTTTACGACTACACACCCAAACCAACACCACGGCTTGGAATTTGGTATGCTAAACAAGTGTCAAGGAATTGTAGGAGGTCTTCGACCAGGATTCGAAAGCTAAAATGTTAAAGTCCTGGTAAATTGGATAAATGTTAAACTCAAAATATTAAACTCTGAATAAGCTTGAAATATTAAGCTCTGAATAAACTTCAAATGCTAAACTCCCAATAGACTCGAAATGTTAAAGTCGGGGTAAACTATTACATTTGTGGTAAACATATTTTGCCATAAAAGTCCCACGTTTGCTTCCTGATCAGTTGTTTCTGTAACACGCTCAAGAGACTTTGCTGGAGCAGCAAAATGGAGGCGGATCGGGTAGCGTTATTGCGGGGGCGTTGGAGCATGCAGCAGGTTACATATATGCAACTATGTAATTTGTGGTGGTGTTTTTGACAAAAATAAACAGCTGAAGAGCCTGACTTGAAATTCCATTGAGCTTTAAAAGAACGGCCTTGATTAGGTTATGATGAATCGTTTGCACTCGTTGGGGGAATACAATTCTCGTTGAAGAATTCAAACCTCGTTAGATATCCAAAACTCATTTAGACATACAAACCTCATTTAGAAGTACAAACGTCATTTAGAAGGACAAATCTCATTTAGAAATACAATCCTCATTTTGCATACAGCCCTCAGTTAGAAACAGAAACCTCGACGAGAAATATAAACCTCGTTCAGAAACACAAATCTCGTTAAGGTAAAACAAACCTCGTTGTGGAATACCAAATTAAATGAATATTGAGGAGGGAACAGGAAACCTTTTATTGGAAAACATAGCAAGACAAAACCTTTTAATGATGTACTGCTGTGACAAAGATATTTTCTGAGGGAATAAATTGCTTTATTATGACAACAGGAATCAAAGATGAATGGTGAAGTTTTCCTGGTATCGCTCATCAGAGAATTCCTTCGTGTTGCATACCTTAATAACGATCGGACGAGGATGAGATGTGCTTCTCTATGTATATGTGTATGCTTGGCATGCAATGGGAATGTCAATTTGATGAATCATGAATGAGATCGTAATAATAATATTCTTACCGAACTGAAACTAATAATGATGGAAATATGAGCGTAATCGCAGCCTTTCATGGGCGCAATAACTTCACCCTGTCGTTAGTCAAGTATACTTGAAATAACGATATGTGGTATGAATGATACCTTGTTCGTTATATTAACTATTATGTTCTAGCATTCTTCTCTCTACTATTTGTGCTTTTATTTGTATAATTCCGGGTTTTCCCTACGCTTCCGTATGATGAATTCTGTGTTTTTGCTATGTTTTCATTTGTTTTATTCAGGTTTTGTACATGTTCTTTCCATTTTTATTATGTGCTTCATGTTGTGAACGAAGGTTTCCATATGCTCTTTCTGTGCTATGTATTTTTCATGCGTTCTTAGTTTTAGTATGTATTTCATCTGCTCTTGGAGTTTTTATTATGCTCTTTATGCGTTCTCTCAATTATTAGTTTGTACTTCATGTGTCTAGGTCATTTTTAGTATGTATTTCATGTGTTGAGGTCATTTTAGTATGTATTTCGTGCGTTTGGATCATTTTTCTTATGCATTTTACTTGTTCAAATAAGTTTTCATTATGTCTACTACATATTTTGCTCATTTCATATGTATTTCATGTTTTTTATTATTTTTTGGCATGTATTTCACATGTTTGATTCCTATTCTGTTTTGATGTTCAATATCAACAAGTTTTCATAAGTATAATTGCGTGTGTTTTCAAGTGTTGTCAGCTTGTGGTTGTTTTGAGTGTACGTATTATCGGGAATTCGATACATAATTCATCAGCATTCGTACATTACGTTATTCAGCTTATGTGTTTGAAGCCTTGAAAAATTGTTATTTGAAGTTACAAATACTTCCAATTTATCTATTCTATACTACATATTATAGTTGTTCGTGTCATGTGGATACCTGTCATACAGAAGAATAAATACATTTCATACAATTTACCTTATATTTATGTATACTTTATTCCATTTACTTTCTATAGTGTGACAAATTATTTCCTGGTGAACCTGAGTGTGGCGGATCTACTGGTCACGTTACTGTGCATGCCGATGGCAGTGGGGAAAGCCGTCACGGATCTCTGGCTCTACGGTGAAATCATGTGCAAACTCACTCATTATTTACAAGGTAAGTTCTTTCAATTTCAATAGTATGGCGCTTTTCAAATGCACGGTTCTTTCATTCTAGCTTACCCCACTAAAAGGAGAGCAAATGAGCAATATGTGAGTTGTATTCCTAGAAGCATTTTAAATAAGCTCGAATCTATACAAGCTATGGCCTTATGCTAAGAATTTACACCAGCTATGATATCATAGCTCGGAACTATACAAGCCATGATGTCATATCTCGGAACTATACAAGCCATGCAATCTTATAGGTAGAAGCTTATACAAGCTATAATCTGATAGCTACAAGCTTATACAGGCTATAATCTTATAGCTACAAGCTTATACAAGCTATAATGGTATAGCTACAAGCTTATACAAGCTATAATCTTATAGCTACAAGCTTATTCAAGCTATAATCTTATAGCTACAAGCTTATACAAGCTATAATCTTATAGCCACAAGCTTATACAACCTATAATCTTATAGCAACAAGCTTATACAAACTACAATCGTATAGCTACAAGCTCTGTCAGCAATGATGCATGTGAAGCTCGTTGAAATCACATACCACAAAACGCTCGCTTTGTTTTAATTGTTTTTTAAACGAATCGGATTTTTAAGGATTGAGGTTATTACCTAAACCATTGCTAATTTATTTATTTTAATGACTAACGAATACGCAAAGTACTTTATGTATTTTAATGACCATATATCCATATATCCCACACTATCCCATGAATTCCATTCCACTTTCATTTCCTTTATGCGTAATCATGTGTCATATAATGTAATATACTATAAGTAAGCATTCATAAATGAAACTCCCCATTAAGAACATACTGCGAGCATGCATGCGAATGAGGACATGAGAATTAAAATTGGTATTCTAATCACATAATGACATTCCATAATAATGTGTGTGAAAGCTCGGACTTTACCGAGTCAACAGACCGCAGCATGTTGGCAAATACATTGTCATAATAGTAAGCGCTGATAGGGCTCCCGCGGACCCACAGTGGTCTGCATAACCAGGAAACATTGCCCATATTTCCATGTCAAAGCAAAGACTGATTTTTCATCGCCCTCTTGACACTCATCCGACATTCATCTGACATTCATCCGGTCAGGCTCCGATTATTTCAGAGACTCTCCAGTTTTTCTCTTAGACTATCACGTATATATTTTAGAGTTTCTCCTCGGTATTTCACAGATTCTCTAATGTATTTTAGGTACTCCGCATCATATTTTGTAGATTCTCCAACCAAACTTAATAAACATTCTAGTCATACAGTCATACATAGAAAGCCTAAAATACTGTACAAATTATCCGTCATATTTCATACTCTCCACGACATTTCCAACATGACAGCCAAGTTTAAAATACACAAACTTTGATATAAAAGAGTACAACGAACGGCAAGAAGTGCAATGGCCACATTACGAAACTTTCCTTAAATTCCGTATCTGCTCCAGAAGCCTGGAAGACAAAAACGCAAAACCCTCAAGGTGGAAAAGGTTGAACTCTTAACTTCATTCTTATATATTTAGTTATAGTATCTTCATGCAAAGCACATATATTTCTAATGGAAGACACACATAAGCATTACCGAGACAGGAAGACATTGTCTGTTCGGCTTTCTTTTAAGCTTGTCTTATTGCTGCTTGGCTGATTTGTATACAGAATTTGACCCAGGAAGTCCTCCTGTGGTTGTACATAATTACGTGCATATATTGCATCATTCATCTTGTACAAGACATTGCCAGACGACAATTTTTCATATTTACTTTCTCATTCTCCAGAGAGAGGTAAGTTCTCTGGTTGATTGTTTCCTTCTTTCCGTGTTGAGCATTGTTTCCCTCAGAGATTAATTACGCATGCACACGTTTCTTTGTGCGAAAGGAGGTTTGTAAAGTCGCAAGTGCAAACAAGTGTGAACCAGGAGTCTGGTGGTTGGATGTTGTTTGAACTTTGGTAACATAACAGGATATGAACTTTGGGAGAACCAGAAGCTTTATATTGTTTTGAGTATTTGAGGTCTGCGAAGTTAATATTTTGTTTCCATTCAACTAAAATACGCATTTAACTCTACTCAACCATGACTCTGCAAATTAAATTCGCCTTAGATACATTCATCATTAATTTTGCGAATATTTTTTATTGAATTTGCGAAATAATTTTGCATTAATTTGGCGAGGTAATTTTGCATTATTTGTGCAAAAAATGTATAAATGTTCTGAAATTTGCGAACACAATTTCTTCAAACCACCCAATCAAAACATTTCCTTGAACACCATTATTAAAAAATTAAAAAATAAGTTTATGAATAATAACTTAAAAACTTATTATGGGTATTTGAATTTATTATTAATTATTGGCTCCTTAACTTTCAAACGCGCAAATCCATTGGGATAACAAACGATAGATTGCGGATAGTAAATTTCATTAGACGCTCCACATCCTGTCAGCAGCGTAAATTCGGGGAGAAACTAAAATGAATTCCCGCGGATATTGCTTTTATTAGTAGTACGATATGCGTAAAAATTATATGAGACTAAACTGTATATTAGGGAAACACTAAGGAAAGTTTATGTTGCAATTTGAACGAAGAAGAGCTATGGAAAGAGAGGGAGAGAAAGAGAGGTGAAAGCCTAAATATTTACCCCTGACGAAACTTAGCCAGACTGGGAATGTTAAACTTGTTTACTCTAGAGCAGCTTCATGTTTATAATTCTTTATTTATGGCAACATATTCTCTATGAGGAACTGACTATCGCCGAGTAACTACCTCTGTTCCCGTTTGAAGAATTTATTACCTCAACTTCCTCCAACAAAAACACCTGAGCAGTGTTCTCCCACGAAACAACGAAGACGACGATCGAAGCTAAATATGTAATACACAGACATGTTTTGTAGGTTAATTTCAAGCTATTTTTGTAGTATTTTGTATTAATTATGTATTAATTTTATATTAATTTTATATTAATTTTGTATTAATTTTGTATTAATTTTGTATTAATTTTATATTAATTTTGTATTAATTTTGTATTAATTTTGTATTCATTTTGTATTCATTTTGTATTCATTTTATATTAATTTTGTATTCATTTTATATTAATTTTGTATTAATTGTGTATTTATTTTATATTGATTTTGTATTAATTATGTATTAATTTTATATTATTTTGTATTATTTATCTATTATTTTGTGTTGATCTTGTATTGCTTTTATAGTATTTCAGTGTTTAGTAGTTTTTATGGATTTAATAATATACAATAAATTTTATAATATATAACGTGTTATTAACGTCGTCTTGGTGTTGACAAGGTACATGTAGTATAATGACTTATTAATGTCTTTAAGAGTAGAAAAAGATTCAGTGGAGATTAAATAGAAACTTTCTCGGAGCTCTAATCTCAGACAAAGACGCTCAAGAAAGCTGTATATATGTAAAACTGGAGTTAAAAGCCGGGTTTATCTGAAGGTGACTTGGAAGCACGTACGTACATATGTGAGAGGCTTTTATTTTTACCCGCCCACAATGCATAAGTATATTCATAATGATAATCAAAGCGAGCATAAAAGCATATTGTCAAGTATTTACAAAAGTTGTCCTTAAACTGGTTCACTGAGCAAAATCCGAGGTGTATGACCACGTACACTACATAGTGTATGTACCTTTGTGCTTGTGAGTTCTGTGTGTATTGTGTGCTTATAGGCAGAAGAGCTTACTGGATTTATGGATTTAGAGCCTTAATAATGGCAAAGTTATTAAGTGTATTCTGGGCAATGCGGTCGATATCTTCCGAGATGACAGCAGCTGTGAGCTAGTTATGTGGACCCTTTACATTACTTAATACATACATGCTATTACACTGGGATTATTATTTTACTTTGAGCATTGTCCCCAAGAATTCCTCCGAGAGAATATTCCTTTTGTCTGAAATAAAACATTCATCTCTCATTCTTCCATTCATGTGAATCCTTACACGATCTACAGTATGCACTCCGAAAGTTTTATCCCTGTCATCGAGTTTCTATTTCGGGGTTGGAATTTGAGGTTTTTAAACATTGTGCGGCAGTTTGTTAGTCGATTAAAACTTGCACACTTTCTTTTCAAGGTAGTAACAAGTGTTTTTGAGATAAATCTGTGCTCGACTGGCATTTTTTTACGTGCGTTTGGCGTCATTGAGGGTTGGTTTATGCTAACTTGGAGATTTGTCAACTTGTACTTTACGTACATTTTTAGTTATGCTAATTGATAGTTATACTTTCGGGTTTTATTTTATTTTCCTACTTGCTTTAAATTTGGTTTACATTTTAATTCAATTTGTTTTTAATTTAACATGAATTTTGATTAGACTAACTTGACCTAATTTAACAGGAATTTTGATTAGACTAACTTGACCTAAACTTGACTTGACTTTAACTTGACCAAAACTTGAATTGTCTTGAGCTTGGCCTAAACTTGACTTAACATGAACTTGAACTTGACATGAACTTGACATGAACTTGACATGAACTTGACATGAGCTTGAACTTGACATGAACTTGACCTAAACTTGAACTTGAAATGAGCTGTTGATTAAATTTTCCTTTAACTTGCATTTTGCGAGCGAAATCACTGACATGAATGTCGTGGGAATTAAACAACAACGTTGACTTTAATAATGCGAGAAATGACGTCAACATAAATCTAAAATTATTACATTTCTTTCCAAGTTCCTTGAACTCCCGAGATTACAAGCATTCAGAATTCATAAAAGCGTCACAATTTGACATAATTAAATGTACATATCAGTGTTCTACTTACATGGCATCACCGAGTAAATAAAACATTAATAATATACGCACTAAATTAAATACGCTCTGTTACTTTGACAAAGGGTTTCCTCTCCAAATCCTCCTAAACAGCAGAAGATCCTTTTATTTACTTCAAAAGTTACCATGACGCATTAAATCATATGTGCAAACAGGAAATATCAAATTTGGGAAACAACAGAACCATCTCTTTGCCTCGAGCATCACTGTTTATCATCAATCGCGTCCGTTCACTCGGCAAACGTATTTGTTCCTGTTATTAATATTTATTTTGATTTTGAGTTTAATTTTAGATGTATTATACTTATATTTATGTTTGCATATCTTCATAGTATCTGAAAATACTAAATTAATATCTAAATATAGTATATTAAAATCTACAATTAAAAGTTTAACATCAACATCCCCGCTCTGCTCAAAACGTAAAACAGTCATTTCCAAGATGGTGGAACGAGCGTGATTTCATTCCTGATCAGCTATTTACGACACTGAAAAATAAAAATTTTACTGGAAATAACTTGTTGTAGCTCCGAAAACACTTTCAAATCAGTATTTCACAGTTATTACAAGTACTCCAAGATAAAGTTTCACCCACACTTTGTTAAAAAGTAAAGCAGTCAGGTTCCACCTCACAAATTTAACAGCTTCTCAGGATTTTTCTCTCCTTTCTCCACTTTTTCCAGCCTCTCAGGCAAAACTTCCCTTGCCATACATGGGAAATGCATTAGTTAGATTTATTCTTTCTAAAACATGCTGTATTGATAACACTGAGGACAGTCTAGCTTGCTCCTCTGATCCTCCTTAACATCACAATGGTAGAGTGATACTCTACCATGCAAATTTTGCATTTTGTTTAATGCAAACGCCCCCGAATTTACGCAAAAGAAATGCTTATTTCCAATTTCGAGCATAATCTTTGCACGAAATGCTTTCGAATCGCTGCGCTGCTGGCGGAAGTAATATCCTGAAAGCTTGATGAAATAAAGTAGACTATGAAAATAAACCAATCGGAGCCTCATCCATTGATATGTAATCCATTGAAACGTACTTATATTATACAAGTATATTATACAAGTACAAATTATTTTTCTCGGAGAGAGGAATATTCCAGAAATTTAGCTCCACGCACAGAAGAACCTGAATGTCAATAAACCTCTTATCGTATTTATAGCCATTTAATTACAAGCCCAATACATACTATATATTTTTTCAATGATATTAAATTACAAAAATGTAATTACAAGGAGGGAAAGTTTCTATTACGAGCGTCATGGTTGAAAAATTAATTAAATAGCGTAAACGCATGGTTTATATTACAAACACCATAGCATAAACAAACCAAATTACGTCATTTCGACACAGATTGGATGACATAACGTGTAAAAATAAATCTAAAAACACATACTTAAAGAATCTAAATATAGATGACAAAAATAAATTAATAAATATATACATTTAAAACATGTATTAACAATGTATTAAAAATACCTTGAAAAAATGCTGAAACAAAACTCTCAACATGGGAAAAGTAATTTGCAAAATGCAGTGCCACGGAAAAGTGGAAATTGCAAATGCTATGGCATCAGAAAAGATCGGAAATGTCTCAACCCTTGATATTTGTAACCTTGAAAAAGTAAGAAAGAAGAGAGAAAGAAGCAATATTGTCTTAAGGAAAGTAATAAAAATAAATTAAAGCTTGTTCTGTAAAACTTTGTAATTACAGCCGATCGGTGTTCGGGATACGCTGTAAGGGAAATTATAAGGGAAGGGTTAGAAATAATAGGAGAAGGAGTAGAGTAGAAGTAGACTATAGGCCTTCTTTATAATCTACAGGAGGATTTTTCATACTGCCATTTTCTATTTTTTATAGAATCTACAAAGCGCTTTTTTACACCAGACTGGTGGATTATATGGGCAGTTAGATTAAAGCTCGGAGTACGTTCATATTTCATTGCTGAATTCATGTATTCCCCCCATATAATGGTCTCCGTCCACAAGAACGATGGCAGATTGTCATGTGAAGTGCTGTGACCCTCTGATCCCAAGTGGATCTATTAATGTCAAGCCAGTGGTCGGGGCTGAACTTAAGCACTGTGAGGCTTTTTCCAAGCCGGTCCCTCTAAATTACTCAGGAGGAGTGGAGCAGCTGGAATTTTCTGAGCCTCCACAAGTTGCGAGGACTCAAATGTTTTGAAACTACGGAATTTTTCTAAATTTCAGCAAATACAAAATTTGGGTGAATTAAAAAAATAACAAATTTACTGGAATTCTTAAAAATAACAAATTTGCTGGAATTCTTAAAAATAACAAATTTGCTGGAATTCTTAAAAATAACAAATTTACTGGAATTTTTGAAAATAAAGAATTTACTGAACTTAATGACAATAAAGAGTTTGCTGGAATTATCGAAGTAAACTCAGATCCAGAACAGAATCTGAAAAAAGTTAGCGACGCATTTGAACATTGAGCTCATCCAGTAAAAGGGAGAATTGACTTAAATAAATAGCTGGACCTTGATCCAGAAAAAGATTGTAACTGGAAATAGTTCGGACAGTTGAAAAACAATCTCGGAAATAGCAGCTGGAATGTCAAATATAGACAAATGTGCAGTTTGTTCGGTGTTGTTGAGCGGCAGATCCAGCCAAGTGATATGTGAGTGCAGGCGAGTGAGTTATTGCTCCCGCGAACACCTCAACGAGGACTGGAGAAAGCATCGTGACCGAGATTGCTTCCCTGCAGTGATTGTGTCGAGGGAGGATGAAAATGGGGGTGGATTTGCTGTGACAGCCACTCGTCAGCTCCTCGAAGGTCAGAAGATTCTTCGGGAGAAGCCGCTGGTCCTCGTGCCTTTCTTGGAGGATTCCTCCAGTTCCAGTCCTCTTCTGTGTTTGGGCTGTTGCCGGCTAATCCCACCGACGAATGACGCTTACCGATGTTCGGCATGTCGGTGGAGCCTCTGTGGAGTCAGTTGTGAGAAGGTAAATACTCCCTTTTTGCCGAACCAACTCTCTCCAAAAACTTTAAAATTCCTTTAGCTTCCTGCCTCCGAAGAAAGCAACATCACCGCTTCCTGACCTGACTCCGACAACCCGATTGTGAAATCAGTCACAGGTGTCAGAGCCACATGTTGGGACTCACCTCGAGCACAATATCGAATTTCCTATTCATTGTGCCGCACGAGCCCCGGCTTTTACAACTGGTTCGACTTGAGTTGGCACTCCTTGTGAGGATATGATAATAGGACGGAAATCAATTGTATTGTAAAAGAAAATTTCGGGTTTTAGCTCCGGATTTTGCGTTATTAATTTCCCGGTTTTATCCCGCTATCGATTTTTTTTATTCAAGCACAGGAATTATTTACGAAAGACGGGGGAGGCCGTCTTTTTTCGACGGGTTTTTCATATTTTTTACTTGGATTTTTAATGAATTTTTGATGCAGTTATTTCTGCTTTTTTATACCATTTTTTCTGGTTTTTTTACAATTCTTTTGATTTTGAACCAATTTTTAAAATTTTAGTACAATTCTTTTGATTTTGAACCAATTTTTAAAATTTTAAAGCAATTTTTGATTTTGAACCAATTTTTAAAAATTTTAGTGCAATTTTTAAAATTTTAAAGCAGTTATATCTGATTTTATAAATACAATTTTTGTAGATTTTTTTATGGGGAATAAATGATATTTTACCCAGACTTTTAGTACACTTTCAAATTTTTTATGAATTTTTTCCTATTTTGACGACAATTTTTTTATTTTGTTATTGATTTTTTCTGATTTTTTACCCAATTTTGTTTGCTTGTAGAAAAAGTTTCATAACTCGTTTGAGTGTGAGATATTCAAAGAAAGGAAGGTAATTCCTGAGACTTGTGCAAATATTGAGCCTAAACAACTTTACTGGAATATTGCCATTCTCCGGTGTTTGCTCTCCACGCAAAGGGAGCCTGACCATTGGAAAAATATGTTGAAGCTCCCAGAATCCCTGCAGGTTCTCCGCAAGAGAATTGGAATGGAATCAGATGGAAAAATCTACACCAGTGCTCATGAATTTATACAGCAGACGTGTGGATTCACTCAATTCACGCGGGACGAAGCTCAAAAGATTTTTCGGATTCTTTCGGTCAACTCCTTTGAACCCTCACAACTTCTCTTTCCTAACAAGATGTAAGAATCTTTAATGTTTTTATATGGAGGCTCCCCTGATTTTTTCCACTTCATCGCAAATTCATATAAAATATTCCTAACCACACAATCCCTTGAAACTTTCCACAATCTTCCAAATCCGTAAGGACACAGTGGAAATTGTGGGGAGATGTTTATATGGGAACTCGTCTCACTATGCCCCTTCCATTTAGCCACTAACACTGGCTTTATAAATTCTCTCATCTGAGGTTTCCTGTTTTATTACAAACTATTCATTTTTTGTTGTGAATAATTGAGAATTTGACAAGGGCTCGAAGAGCCTGACGTTAAGTTACAATTCTCCTAAGGACCACGAATATAATTACCATAGCGATCTGCTCAGATCTAGTTCATAATCAGCTGATTCAAAGATTGCGCCAGCAACAAAAAACT
>JAQGAK010000726.1:0-56363 GCA_034696945.1 Lipothrix lubbocki
GGGTTTTCTAAAGATGGCCTGGGTTTGGGCCAGTGTTTGGAAGTTGGCCGGGGGCCATCTTTGGCATTTTTACGGTATATGTACTTAAAGTGAAGTTCGTAAAATGGAATATCAAGGAAATTATTGCTTTTACCGAGAATGCCATAAAGTGGTATATCTTTGAAGATCAATAAATTGCTTAAAGATAAAAAGCAACTTTCCAAAAATAAAATGCTATGATGTCTTAAATAATGGACGATTGAAATATTTTACTGTGCCTTCTATCAGAAATGAAATGATAGAAATTTCCTCAGATTAATGGCAGTGTATTAATTAAATGTGCAGTTGGTGATAGAGTGGGACGAAGACGAGCCCTGATCTACTGCCTAGGAGTGGGCTCAATTTTTAGCGGAGCGAGTGTTATAATGCCCACAGAGGGAACTTTTATTACAGCCAGGATCTTCAGCGGTGTTGGGTTCGTTATTTATTTGATTACTTTCTCAATTTTGCAACCAGAGTTGGCAAGACGTATCTATGTAAATACCTCTGTACTTATATGATAGTGCGATTCTACATGTGTGCTCCTCAACCATTATTCCATCTTGCAAAAACTTGTAAAGCTTCCTATAGAATAGTTTCATTTCATCCAATAGTTTCTTCTTCCTTTTCCCTATGTCATTTTCCCATACACAAATGCACTTATTTGGACGACGAGCATCATGGAAATTGAAAGTA
This sequence comes from Lipothrix lubbocki, assembly GCA_034696945.1. Lineage (NCBI taxonomy): Eukaryota > Metazoa > Arthropoda > Collembola > Symphypleona > Sminthuridae > Lipothrix > Lipothrix lubbocki. The sequence goes on from JAQGAK010000726.1 coordinate 715, forward strand.
CCATGTTCGCACTATTATATTCCCTTTGGGTATTAAGGAAGATCATGGAGAAACATGATATGAAATTGCTACGTGATTTCCACAGGCTTGGCGGTTGCCTGCCCTTAGCTGTGACCTATTTCGCTGAATTTATCCAAGAGCGACGAAGACGCCTGGCAGTATCAATTTTATTTCTCTTCTGGCCACTTGGAGCTGGCCTAACTATTTTGTCGACTTGGTTCATCCTGCCGGAAAATGGTACGTATGATTTTGACATGTTACATATCTACTACAGACTACCTGGGGTATACAGGATTTAGGAGGAGTAGCAAATTGCTCGGAATAAATTGAGGCAATATATATGAAATTCTAAAATTATCTTATGTGCTCTATACTTGCAATTTTCCAGGATTTCATATGAGTGAGGAATTAAAGGAACATTTCAGTGCGTGGAGGAAACTCTTGTTAGCCGCAGCTGCTCCAACCCTCGTGTCGCTGGTGGCTCTGATATTCATGCCAGAAGCACCTTTGACCTTGATGAAAAATGGCAGGGATGCCGAGTCACTTAATGTGTACAAAGTAAGCAAAGGCATTTTGAGATTCATTTAGAGAACGTAAGGAGATTAGTTCTGTAAAGCGAGTACTTTAGGTACACATCCCTGGTAATAAAATTATGCAATTTATCATTCGCACAGTAATCTCATAAGTATGTATTCTCATGGAGAAGACTTCTGAACACTTAAAATAACCTGCAGCCTTTATTGCAATTTGTCTCACTCAAACACAACAACTGTATCTTTTAATTTAACTGTAGACTTTTAGCCTAAATCATGCATTTGTTTAATGGTCATACCTATGTTCCTAAAGTGTTGGAAAGCTCAAGAGCGCAGGCAAGTTTTTGCATTGGGGCAAAGTGAAATTTGTGTGTGTTTCGTTTTTACACGAGAGTAGAAACGTAGTAAGCAATGCACCCTTTTAAGTTATTATTATGTATGTTGTAATATTGCATATTGCCATCAGATATTAAATCATTGAGAGATTCAGGTCTTGAAACAAATTATTTAAATTTTCAGGGTTAGTTATTACTTGTGATAATGTACAGATGTAAATAGCTAAGTGCAAATTTTTTATACTTGACATAGATTTTTAAAATATTTTGTTTTTTCTTCTATAGCGTATTCACAAGTTCAATCGAGGAAATCGGTCAGCATTCTGTTTCTCAGAAATTGAGATTCCAGCAATACACCCTGGGCCGTTCATTTCCCCGAGTAACGTGCTTGGTGATCTCAGCAGAGCTCTGGAAACTGTAAATCAAATATTTATATAACTGTTATATAGTACTTCTATATGTTATCATACCATTATTGAACCTAAATGTTAAACATGAGTACATGTGTAGCAAATTAAAGTACGACATGAAATGCATTCGGGAAATCCTGTACTAATGGCACAATTTAATGACTGTAGTTCTGGGCCTCGTTTCTCACTTTGTGGACTGAAAACCGTCGGAAGCTCACGTTGAGGTTGACCTTCATTTGGTTACTGGCTTCAATGGGGTAAGGGATCTGTTTTGTTTGAAGATGAGATTAGTGAAATTAATGTTTTAAGTAACAAAATTTAGTTGTGACTCGTATTCCTAAAGCACTCAAGTCTAGTACAAGCAATGGGGATTGAATTAAATTTAATAATGTAAAAGTCAACCGAGGAGCTTTAATTCTATTATTACTTGTTCACAGATCCGGCGCCCTAACTTCTTGGGTACTTTCCCAGCAAGCAACTCTCAGAGACTGGACTTTTGATAACAATGCCAAATTCGTAGAAAATGAAAGTTTTAATCATTCCACTATCAGTTCTGATTTGGTAAATGTTCGTTACCAGTCAAGTCAGTTTGAGGATGTCTCAATTCAGAATGTGGTATGAGTTATTATTGCAATCAATTATTATTTGAATTATTTATCTATGACTTTTTTATTTTTTTATTGCTGCTATGAAAATATCTAGTAGTATGATCTTCATTAAATCAGCTGTATAGGACGAATGCCAAATACCTCAACCCTTTTTTTCTTTGCCGTTTCAGATGATGAATCATGTCAAATTTCAAAACTGCACGTTCCAACACGTTAATTTCACCAATGTGAAGGCTTCGTACGTACTTTTTATTCATTCCGAGCTGACTGATTGTTTTTTTCTCGACACGGACTTGGGTCGCTCTAATTTTCAAAACTGTCACTTGGAAAATATAAGTTATGCAGGTAAGTTATGCAAACGTACATATATAAAGTGGTCGTAGTCATAAATCTTCTTGAGTTTTCTGTATATAACATCCTGTAATTTATATTCCAGGTCTGAATCCGGCATGTCCGCTTATCCCGGACTTCCGTATGCAGCTCTCGAGGTAAAAGTCTTATGAGTTTTTACATATATGATGTACGTACCTGTAGAAATATTTGTAGATGAGGGGGCGTACTATGTAAAAAATAAAATATTATGTATAAATTTAAGAAAGTGATAAGTATGAACTTTTTGATTTATTTGTAAACTTATTCTTGCAGTGATATGATTGACTCGGGATTGCCAGTGTTGGGGATATTTATTGGAACTCTCCTAGCCGCCATTTTTATGACGCTATTCTCACGCTCAACTTTGACGGTCATTGTTTTATTTGTCGCAACTCTTGTCAGTATCGGGCTGGCCATATGGCCATTAGATGCCACTTGGACTCTTGTTGGGCACACTATAATCAATGTCATGATTGCCGCAATGTGGAGCGCCCTAGTCACAACCTTCGATAAGTATCCATATTGGACTAGGTGAGGTTTAAATATAAACTCAAGTCTACATTGTCATTCCAAAAACAATACTTTTCTCAGTTTATACAGTGTTATAAAAGTCTTCTTTAATCAATAATACTAATTTTTTTAAATAATACGAAAATTTGTTGCAGTGGTGGAGCCCTTGGATTTTGCTGCGCTGGAGGAAGAATAGGGTCATTCTTCGGTGTTGGTCTATTTGGAACAACTTTGCATGGTATTCTAGTCCCAATTTTCTCCTCCGTGTGTCTAGTCATCGCCGTTATTTTGGGACTTCAAAGTCGCTTTTAACCTGTGTCAGTAACCTGTTCTTATTATTGAGTAACTCGTACACAATCTTCTTGTATACTTCTTTACTCATATGTTTGTCAAACCTATAGATTGCCATTTACAATTATTATTGTGTTAATAAATGCCGTTTTTGTACAGAAAATTTATTACGAATGAGCCGCATTAATTAATTTGACGGATTGATTTCATTGTGGAGGTTTCTGCGTACAGTAGTTCTGCACTGGTAATTTACAAAAAAATTAAGCGTATAGTTTATTCACATCAATTCCTAAAAATACATATATCTATGTATTTACGACTTTATCGTGGAGCCATTTCTCATCTGTATCTTTCGTATGGAACTTAGAAGTCGGGGTGAAGTGTTGATTTTTTTAAATGTAGCATACCTACATACCTAGCTACAAGTATGCACTTTAGATGGAGATGTGTACATACGTATGGACCATGATAACATGACAAGTTTCTATGTAGACTGACATTAAAATAAGTTTAAAAAAATCGGATACATGCCATTCTTTTCATTCACCATGTTTATTGACTAAACAATTCATCCAAAATCTTATATCTTGTAATAGGAAAATAAACAAACCTTGTAATACATACAAATCTGTATAAAATATTATAAATACGCTGTGTACAAGGAAATAAGTAGAAGTTTCTCAAATTAAATCATATAAGTACACACAAATACAATCTACATGCATTTTCGGTCCCATGGAAGGATTAAACGGGTTTCAAAAAGTCTAGCTTTGTAAACAACCTTCTGAAACTCTTTCACCACAACTGCAACAATGACGAAAATCGCTAAGTACTGTATCCACGCCCATTTTATTGTAGTCCAGAAACCTGCCCAGCATTCGTATGACTGTTCTGGGTAAAAAATCCTTCCTTTAAACAAAAATTCGTCTTCTTTCAGTCTTTCATCCATCATCCACACTTCGTATTTGTTCGCCAAAATTGTGCTCACTGAAAATAAAAGTATTTCATGACGATTAATTTCTGCTTCAATGATTTCTAAGTATAACGATAAATAAAGAAACGGAAAGTTAATAACTTCGGCATTTTAATTAATTTCTTAATTTTAAGGGCATAATTACATACTGCATAGATTACATTACCATTTCTCTCAGTGTATTTCTCGAGAATATTATGCATGTCATATTCATTAATGGAGGTGCCATTCCGGGTGATTACTTCATAGTTGAAGCGAGTATCACGCACCCGATTCAAAAGAGGCTGTCTTTGAACTAAAACCAAGTCTGCTTTGATGTCAAATCTATTAGCAGATTTTCCGATTTGATGACTTCCAAAGGCCATTGATTCCATTTGAAACGTAGCATGTTTCTGTGTAATATCAGAATTTGTAAAAGCTTCATATGTATGTAATTGTAAAGTTTTATATGTCAAATTGAGTCTAGTAATTCTATATTTTAATTTTATTTATATTGAAATATTTCTAAAGATTTTTAGTTGTAAATTCTGCGATATTCATTCCGGTTCACTTACATAAAACCGGTAGTCAAACAGGAGCATGAAATGAATGCCGTCCACAACTTGCTTACGGAGTAATGGCATCCGAACTTCAATTTCTAGGAACTCGTTGATCCCATCCATATTGAAATCTCCTTCTCTAGTCTAAAATTTTTAATTATTTGTAGTTATCTGAATATTTTATCAGCGATAATAAGCATAAAAATGTTTGTTTTATATAGATGCATTATTTGTATGTATACCTAACCTACCGTAATAAACGGTGATACTTTCTCCATAAGCATGGTATTCAATCCAGGGAATGTAGACCAGACCAGAGTACCACTTGAACCATCGTTTGCTTTTGTCTCAAAAATAATTAATGATTCGTATTTAAATTCGATGATGGGTTGTTCCCGAACTGTCTCTAATCTTGTCCAGAACCCTGTATTGTACATTAAATAATACATAATATGTATTATCGTATGATACTCCTGTCCTGCTACATTCTTAAAGTATATAGCTAATATTACAAGTGAAACTTTACATTATGTACCTTGAGTCCTGTACCCTACCAAGTAAGGGGTGACAACAACTATGATTAAGACCACAAAATTAAATAAGGTTGCTTTAGAGCAAATGTTGGAAGTATAGTGGACGGTTGCAGGCTCGGAGTAGCATGTTAAAATCGACATTTTGCATTTGATGCCTCCCAAAAATCAATCCAACCAAATGTTCAATATAACTTAGCTCCGAGTCGGAGAATAGTTACAGTTGAAAATTTAATTATTATTTTTAACTTTACTTATGTAATTAATAACTTGAAACATTTGTGTTTTATTTCTACACACTTGTGGGGCACTGGCTGGAACTTATTCTTGCTTTCTTATAATATTTTTGTTAAAGTGCTAATTAAGTATCGAGCTCTATCCTCTCTCTGTCTAGCTTTAGCAACTCTAGCTCAACAGTCAATACAACACAACACACAACAAAATCACGCTGTTCGCTTTTATATTGTTCTCCCCCTACTCCTACGCTTTATTTATGAAATCTTTATGTTTACATTTACACCTGGAAAGCTTCGATTGCGAGGGGAAAGTATTTCCGACCGGACCAACAAGCTGAATTTGTTTTGTTTATGCCTCGTTGCCTTGCCACCGTATACAGTTTACAGATTACGAAGGGTAGGGGTAGGGGTGTCCGAATTTGTACGGTAAAAAATTTCCCCATCTTGCAGTGCTCAGTTGTGGGCCGACTTTTTGTTGTTAATGTAGGTAATTAAATTAAATATAGTGCTAGTACCATTTGAACAAAAAAAGATGTATAATTTTTATGTATGTAATAAGATATTTATGTAATAGAAATAAGTACACAATATTAAACACATACATACATAATTTTGAGTTATAATATTACCTTTCGTTAATAATAGGAAACGAAAACTTCAGAGATTTCATATTATTGCATCTTCTGAATCAAATAAATCCTAAATTAATCTCCGTCGGTTACATTAAATTAAAGTACGACTTCCATTGTGATTAAGGTGGTGTCCTTAGCACAACCATTTTGTAAAATGATTATATGCATACCTAATCATATACATAGATGGCAACCTGAAAATATTTACATGTTCCGCAGGATGTAGCAGAATGATGTTCTACTTTTGCCCAGAAAATACAGCAAGATGTCGCTTCCGCGCATTGATGATTTGGATTCTATTAGATTTGGCTATCATGCCAGAAGCTGGCGCTTGCCGATTCAATTCTGACTTACTGGCTCCTGGCGCAAACAAAATTCAAAAATTAAAGCTGAAATGTCACATGGTTTGGTGAATAAGACCCACGTGTAATATGACATTTCAATGAAAACATTGTCGGTGATTGGTGATGCGACCCGAGGTGAAAATAAATGAACTCTAGTGTGCACGAGTTCATCTTCGATGCCGTCGATGTGGGTCGTGGGTGGACTTCTCCTCTGAACTCATTGTAGAATCAATAAGGGTGAACGACACTCGGTGATCTAAAATGTCAAATCAAACCACTCCAGGTTACATCAGGTCATTAAAAAGCGTTGTAGATATGACCGTTTCGATATTAATCGACTTCACTCTTTCTTTCGGGTTTGTGTCTGGGAGAAGGAGGCGAGCATTTTCTCTGAAGCACGAGAAAACTTAATCTTCTTTTCCCCTTTATGGTAAGTTTTTCTTCGGGTTGGTAAATTGGATTTAAATTGGATTTGGCTTAATTAAGCTAATCATAATTTTAGCAACGCATATTTAAGGTACAAAAAGATATGAATTTGAAAATGTAATTTAATTTTTTTTAATGCAGTGTCATGGATTCGTTCCCTCAATCGCATTTTGATCAAGATTTTTACGGAGTCTTTATTCAAGAGCTGAACGACACCTTGAACGCCCCAAGACTGAACTTGAACAAGCACCCGGCCTTTCAAGTGCCAATGATGTTCTGGACGGACCATGATTGTTACCTTCTAATGGAACTGGCTCGAGCTGCCCCGGACATTATTGACACGCTACCGAAGATTAAAGTTGCTTCAGATCCTGCGTCCACGGATTGTAATTTGCTTTGGTTGCCTCTTACTCTGATGTTATTTGTCATGAAATTCATGATTTTTATGTGTGAAAAGTTTTGTGGTTTAAGCGAATAGGTATGTATTTATGATCAGGAATATAAATGTATAATTAAATTTCTTTCAGTTTTCTACGAACGCTTGAGGGATATTGCTCAAAATGCAAGAATGGAGTTGGCTGCTGGTGGGGGGAATTATGCTGTAATCAGAAAATTTTCCGATGATATTTCTCAGAAGATCCCGATGCCGTGGCATGCTCCAGGTGAATAAGCAAATCACTGTGCTTTAGCAAAATATTTTATTACAAGCGTATATCCAATAACATAGACGCTTTTTACTATATAGTGATTTATGATTCTTGAATTTAAATATTATTCTTCACTCGTAGGATGGAAAAATCAACTTAGTGGAAACGCGAGCATGGGCAATAATACCTCCCTGCATGGATCAAAATGTGCACCCAAAATGAATTACTGGCCTGCTGCTAATCAAAGTCGACAAGTTCGGAACACATCTTCCTCATTGTTACCTGGTTACACCCCAGTTCCAGTAAGTGTTCGTCAGTTTTCACTACAATAGATGAGATTTTTATAATATTTTTCCTTGCTTAAATGATACCTTCTTTATAGCAGAATATGTTTGCCATTAATGAAACTGCACCCACGGAAACTTCTCTGGGACCAAAACCACCTCCACCCTCCGAGGACTTTATAAAGCTGCAAGACGAATTCTTCATGTCTCCGGCACAACACCATGAAAATCATCACCAAAGCAACTGGCTCGAGAAGAGTTGTTTACCACCATCCTTGTCGTCCATGTTTAACTCTCACTCATTAAAATTTGATTGTGACGGTAATAATCGAGCCCCGAGCTCGTTTAAAGGTGGCTGCAATAGTGGTCCCTTATACCAATCCTCACATTCCTGGATGCATGGTTCGGTTGAATCATCCAGTGATTGTATTCAAGTACCTACAAGTTCATCGTCAGGTTGTGTGCAGGGTCGGTACTGGCCGAAGCAAATGCATCCGAAGGACTGCAACAATTACGATACTAATCAGGCTCCGAAAATGGGCCAAGTCTATCCAGCCTGTGTGAGACCAATGAAATCTCTGGGAGGGCCAAGCAACAAGAATAATCAACACTGCCGTCTTAATCTCAGTGAACAGCCCGAGAGAAGTAGTCCGACGAACACTCCGAAGGAGAATTATCTTTGTGTATTTTGCAAGGGAAATAATGAGCCAGGTAATTATTAACAACGGCATTATGACATTATTATTGATTTTGTGTTTTTATTGAAGCATAATACATACACTCGTACTCCAGTGTCTATAGCCATAATGATTCCTGTTCCACCTTCTAATCTAATAATTGATTTAATTTTCCTGCTGATTTACAGAAGCGATATACAAATCACATCCATTGCGTCTCAACAACATTGTAATCTGCCCATCACTTCGTAATTACACCTGCTGCATTTGCAAGGCCACAGGAGATAATGCCCACACTATTAAGTACTGCCCTTTCAACAAACGAGGTTTCTTTGCTACTCGCAGTCATGAGAAATGTAATTCAAACAACAACAGCCGAATCAAAATGAAGGTCCAAATAATCGAAGGAGCTAATAATGGAAGTAACAGTCCCCCATCGCAAGGCTCATCGTCCGATTTATTTCATCAAAGGAATTTCAAGCCTATTTCCATGATGTACGACCCTAGTCCTGACATGGACGACGAGCACAATACCGTCGGCAGCAATGACTGTCTGGACGACAGTGGTGATGATGAATTTGAAGGCAGTAATAACGATATGAAACTTATCATTAGTGTTGAAAAACCTAGTGGGTGTAGGTACGGCCGGTGTTGATGAATTTGTATTATATAAAACGATAAATTACGATAGGTTAGTTGGTTAAATAACATCTCTCGCTCTAAGTATTTTGGCACAAGAATCATGATTCCTATTTTGTTACTCTATAGTTTAAATTTTCCTTTTATCTTCTTTTTTCAATTGGGATAGTATACGTTTTAAAATAATAGCATTTTATAATTACTTCGGGCTTAGATCTTGGTCTTGCATATTTATTTGTAAAGAAATCATACACAAATCGCAGTTTGTCAGTAATTAGTAATAAGAAATCATATTAAGACTCCTTTTAATTTCTCAGTTATGCTAAGTTGTGTGAGTGCATGATATTTAGAAAATAGTGACGATGTGTGAATTGTAAAGATACCTGATCGACATTTAAGATGATTTTGTAAACCTTGTAGAATTAGAAAGGAACATTCATACCATATTTGTTTTTATGTATAAGAGATTATTACTATAATAGTTTATGAATTTGAAGTAAAAGTACAATAAATTATATAATCTATGAATTACTATTGATTTTTAAGTAATAAGTTATCATTATTATTCAATTGCATTAAAAGACAAACGGTGTTTATGTATCTTGGTCAATCTGTGAGTTCAGGTACTGAACAAACATATCACCCACAACTTCTTTTTGAACTGTGGTTGTATTCTTTGTCAAGGTAATAAATTGTCGCTTCAGCTTTGTCAAATGGGTTATAGAAATGGAAGAGTTGTATTTTATCTTTGCTGTGGCATAGGGAACTTCTATCTCATCTACATCTGTATTCGTATTTTGAACTGCAGCAATTGCCTATAATTACACATTGAAGATATTGAATTTTAATAATTAAAAACATGACCCGTAAATTAAAAAACAAGGCAGACGTAGATATGTATAAAGGAAACCAAAACTTGATTTTTACCTGGATTATTTCTGAGGCAACTTTTTCCAGCATAGCGAGAAAATTGAGTTCAGACACGGGTTTCTGAAAAATGATGTATCAGATTTTACAAAAGGAAACAATGATAAATTACTGTAAGCACAATCTCACATATGAAATCCATTTAAGTATAATAAAATAATACTAAATACTATTGTATTTAGTGACTAAATATAATATTACTCACATTTACTGTAGACTGATTTGGTTTTGGTTGCTTGCTAGCAAATAACGAGGCACAAACAGCTTTCAAATCCAACTCCTCACCTGCTAGCACGGAGAAATATGGACTGTCCCACCGATTCTGTGAGTCCGGCAATTCAAATCGATCGATTAAATGATCAAAAACAGTTCTGCAAGTATTTCAAAGACAATATTTTAAATGCTTATAATACATTACGGTTTAGAATATTACTAATAATTGTCGGTCCAAAGTACACCTACCTTGTGTACTGTTGTTCCGCATCACGACTTTCATTCCATTCCCACGCTTGCTGTGCTGAAATCTCGCATTGTACGGTGACTTGTCTTGTGGGGACGGCTTTGGACATACAGAAGATTTCATACCGGTAACCTGTACAGCACATAAATTATTATCATTTAATCATAAAGATTCAAGAAGACGGAAGACAATCATCCATACCCAAACCTACTGCTGCTAAAACAAGCTTTGTTGTTTATTGTGTTGGAAATTGTAAATAATAACAACAACACATTGCACCTTCGTTACAACAAAACGGAATAGATTTCCAACATAACAAAACTCCAACCAAACAAAATTCGTGGAGACATAATTTTTAGTTTCTGACTATTTTGGTTCTGTCCACAAGCTCGATTGGTACATTGATGGTATGTGGCAAATAAACGACACAACAAATAATTAACAATATAAAGATGAACAATAACAAACCATTTCAAAATTTCAATAACAAGTAAATTAAACTTTAGCGAAGTAAATTGTGCTTGTCAAAACAAAACTATTCATATGCCTATATACAAATAACAATAACAACAGCTTTGGACAGTAGCCAAACCCAACCAATGTACTTACATACGGAATACATAATTGTCTATTGAATTGTGAGGTCACCTTTTATGTAATTCAGTGCGTCTATAATCACCACCGTCTCCTTGTTCAGCAACCTGAAATTCATTACAACAAGAATTTGTGTTCATTGTTTATACTCCGTTCATACTCGAAAATGCAACAAAGTTGTTCCTAAAGTGCTGTCGTAAGCATTTTCAATCTTAGCCCTTTATTAGTGATATTAATTACAGCTTAATTACATCGTTAATAGTACATTAATACATTAATACTAATATTGTTAGAACCATTTAACCTTGAGCATCAATCTCAGAGTATTATCTCCTACTTCTATGATTGTAAATATTATACTAGTACGTGTACAAAGGCTACTAAATAATCCTTATCAGCCTTTAACGAAGGATGATGTGGTTATCCAAAAGCTTGCTAGTTATGTGAATAAATTACTTTTTTAATTAATAAATAACCAGGCAAAAGCCAATTTAGCCAATGAAAAAATGACTTTTAATTATTTCGAAATTTAACATTGTAAACGAAGTATGTATACACATACCTTTGAGCATCAGATTTAACTTTTGCACGCAATTCCTTTTCCTTCCGGGAATCTAAAATAAAATTACAACCAGAATCAAAGATCAGCTGAGAGTTTTATCCTTCATTCTATTTATAATTTATTAGTCATCCATTTCCACTTCTCCACTCAAGCAAGATTGAACGCGTTGAATGTCGGATACCTTTTCTCTTGATATTACAACAGAAACAGATAGTAGAATAGTGTCGAAATAGCGCAAAAAATCCTTCAATCAATATAAAGTGTACTTATATTTATTCTTAATATTATAATAAATTAAAACTTACCATCAAGAATTTCATTTTTCGGACCTTGCAGTAAATCTTCCTCCCGGACAATAAAAACTTCTTTTTTAAATTCTTCCTTAATAAAATCCCTTAGTTTGTTAGCCCAACTAGACTTTCCACTGGAGGGGTAGCCGCACATTACAATTAAAGGCATTTTGTAATTTTAATTATTTAATTATATTTCAGCTCCTGCTGCTACTGATGTGCTGATAGGAAGTTTCCAAAACAAATTAAAAATTGAAATTCCACGTTCTAAAATTTGAACTTCGAATCCTTGGCGCGGCAAACTTTCCCAGCGAATCTCTGCTCGTTCCTTAAGAAAGCGGGGAAGTTGACAAAGGATTTCAAAGCAAAAAAGAATTTAATTCGGATATATTTGTCCTTTAAATGGACCGCTGGTGGGCCCAACAATCCCGCTTTATTAGGCCTTTCAGTCTTTTGTTAAGGTCTTTGTACGAAATTGGACAAAAAGGAGAAGTTGGCAGTCGTCGGTTAAGTCTGAAATGTGATAAAAGTCAATTTGACTCTCCCCGTTTATTTAGTTGTCCCTCAATTATTTTTAGTTTCCATAAACGCATTGTAGTTCCTTTGGTGGTTAATAATTACCGAAATTATAAAATGTCTCCAATTAATCAAACTGAGGTTGAGACGGCTGACGTTGCCGTTGACGCCAAGAAGATGAAAGTAGCGGAGGATAAGGAAAACCGACTGGCGTTAGATAATTCCAAACTTTATTTCGTCAAGTTGAGTGAAACGGCACAAGTACCTACTAGGGGCTCTAAATTGGCTGCGGGATATGACCTGAAGAGGTTAAATTGAATTTATTAAAATTACAGGATTTTAGTATTAATTGCTAATGACAGTTGATTTGGATGCTGTAGCTTTGTTCCTTTGTTTGTGATCTGTTGATGTAGGCGGCATTCGGCGAGGCTGCATGGTTATATTTGGTTTATTATTAAATGTTTTTATTTATATTTGTTGACAGCGCTTACAAAGTCACTGTACCGGCAAGAGGATCTGCTCTCGTCAAAACCGACATCCAGATTCAACTCCCTAGTGGTACTTATGGAAGAGTAGCACCACGCTCGGGCTTGGCCCTCAAAAATAAGATCGACGTCGGTGGTATGGACAATCATCCTTAGACATAATTCTATGTTGTTAAATTTATTGTACGAGTATGACCATAAAATTGTATTGTATGAATTGGTGCCGATTGCCGATCAATGTTAATTTATAATATCAACTACATTTTGACCCTTTGATTATAGCTGGTGTCATTGACGAAGATTACCGCGGGAATGTAGGTGTCATTCTGTTCAACCACGGAGATGTGGACTTCCAGATTGATGTAGGTGATCGGATTGCCCAGCTCATCTGCGAAAAAATCGCTTATCCGGACGCTGTTGAAGTTGAGGTAATGATGTGACAAGAAGTTTAATGTGACAATCATAGTTTCATGAGTTTTTGTATAATTAATAGTCGTTGGAGTGTACTTGAATTGATAATAACTTATTTTACTCCTCTAGAGCCTCGAGGACAGTGAGCGAGGAGCTGGTGGATTCGGCTCCACTGGAACTAAAAACTGAATACCAGTCTAATTTTTTTTGTATGAAATTCCATTAATTAGGTATTTTATAGAATTTTGTAAGATTTTTTTTCTATACCTTAGCTTAGAATGACAGATAACAACATCACATCACAACTTGAGTTAACAGTACAGTATTTATTTGTCATGTAGTTCTATTGGAACATTTTTCATGAAACACTTAGTACATACATTGTAGTTATAATATTATTTTTGTTTCTAAAATACATGCTCGATCTCAGTGTTTGAAACTGCTAATTGACTTGTCTTCACAATTGGCTATATCTCTTGTCCAACTCCAGCTTACAACGATACTTCTTACAATAAATCCTTTCATTCCTAAGCACCATTCGTTATTACTTTGCCTTAATAAGTTTGAATATTATTTTTTGCCTTCTGACTTGTCATCTACAATACCGGAGCAATAATAATGTTAATGTGACTCAAGTGTCGTCCTAAGAACACGAATCATATATTTGGCTACAACAACATATAAGCACCTACGACACTAAACAGGTTTGAGTCTTCGCTCCAATACTATCATTGACACAGGGAGAATTTAATATAAGTACTTATATTAAATTATCTCTGCATTTACAAAGGATAACAAACATTACAACAATTCATGCGGGGTTTAACTGTACTCCGTGGAGTAGTAACTACTGTAACAACACATCATTAATGGTAACAACAAACACCTAAAGTTTTCAAACCTTTGTTTATATTCCTTCACCATTCCAATCATGTTGTAAACTCCGCAAGCATATTCTCAAAAATGTAATTCGTATTTATCTTGTCCATATCTTTACCTTTACCGGATTTGCTTCCAGCACTAAAAGTATCAGCGTATACTTACATATAATATAATATAGAGTGTGTTCCTATCACCTTTATTCCTCTGACAACCTCTCGTTATATTGGCCTTTTTCGCAATACTCATCTGTGTAAACATACATCATGTATAGATACTTTAATTTGTCTTATATATTAGCAGACTGTACAGTTGACTTTTTATTTGAATCTGAGGTAACTGTCACAACAACAAATTACTCAAACGGTTTCCTAATTGTATTCCAGTTCTAATGTTTCCAATACTCTGTTATACAAGGTTTTATTATATACCTTCCTCCAAGTCAATGGACTGAATCATTTGTAAAACTATGTAGGTATGTATCATGTATACATATGTGATTATATTAAAATTCTGGGATACCGTAAAGTAGGCATTTAATTGTTTGTGGATGTTTATGTAGCGTAGTTATTATGTATACATTATATATTACATGGCTAAAAGTTTCTTTTACAAGTCTTTGAGGTTATTTTCATGGTAGATAATTCGTGGCGCTACGTATCATCAGCCTGTTCATTTTTATTAAATTATTATTACAAAAGGAACTATCAACTTGTTTCTGATGTAAGAGCAAATTATCCTTTACATTCCCAACTTTCTTTCTGTACAATTTTATTTATAATTGTGCACCCATAGGAAAAGAGTTGAACTCTTTTCTTATCGGTACAGTTTTCTTCGTAGTAGAAAGTCCTGATTTGTTACTAAATATATGCAGAATAATTATCTCAGAGGTTCCACATCCTATGTTTTTCTAACAACTATATTTTAAAAGTATTGTATGTTATATATTGGAGCAGATATTGTATTTCTTGCGTTTGTTTTCCTTCCACGATAAAGTTTTTCTTGCCGATTCTTATCTTTCGGATATTAAACTTTCGATATACATTCTCATTGTAGATACTATATTTGATCATCATGTAGCATTGTAATTGTATTGTGCCCGACGATACTTTTCTGTGCTTTCCTTATCGGCCTCACATTTTTGCCATGATCTCCACCAAGCCCGTGTTGGGTGCGGGCTCTTTGACCAAGTGACGAATTTCCCCAAACTTCGGATGATCCTTATCTCCCAGTATTTTGAAGATTATTGTCTCACTCGTGGTCACGAAGCATCCAATTTGCCTCAGTCTCTACAAATTGCGTTTCCATGAAACAAACAAACAATAAGTATTTCCAATTATGTGAATTATAAATGCGTTAATGATACCAAATTATGACATTTGCAGGGAAAGTAATCCATTTAATCAACTCTATAAAAAATAAACATACCTGAAAATTACACTAAATGGAGACTATTTAGTCTCTATTTAGTAGTTACTTACTTGAAATGCAAACATGCGATCAGCTGGATTTCGAGAAGTTGTAGCGTCTGCAACGATGTGAACTTTGAGGTTTTTAGCCAACAACTCAATTGCTGTCTGCTCCACACAAATGTGTGTCTGTAAAATAGTTAACATTGATCCATTTACTTACTTACTCTTCATACATACTTTGTTTTTTAAACATACACATTAGATACACAAATTTCCGAAAGTTACTGGTCCAATTAAAGCAACAGGCAATAAGTTTGAGTTGAGTTTGACGTCACTTGTATACAACTCTATCCTTTCCATGATGCTCAGTCATATAAGGGAATTCGTTGGAATTAAACTTACGATAAATTCAAGGTGTAGATAGTATATATTCATTGCAAAAACGCATGCGGACACTATAAAATAATAACTACTTCGTTTTATGTTTTTTACAAATTAATGTATTTACATTGCTATCAGTAAAAGTGCTGCGGTTGTTTTCATTGGAGAAAGTTTGTGTGGTAACATAACAAAAACGCAAATATTTGGGGTTTCATGTTATTAGATACACCTCTCGAGACTGAAATGAGTTTCATAATGAGATCAAGAATAATTGTCAGATTCTTTAATGAAAGTTCCATGCAATCACGTTGGCACAAGCGTCCTTAGTCATGATGGATAAACTTTATTTCGCTTCCCTAATCTTTGTATATGTAATTACATGTACATATTTAACTTACTGCGTACAACACAACCACCACAGTCTGTATGTTTACAATTTTCCTTTATATAAGTATATACATATATACCTATGTATTTAAGATAAAAATATGATTATTTGAATACAACGCTGACATGCACACACCACACGACGGAGACAACCTAATTTTTGCCGTTAATAAGATTTTTCAAAAGGTCACATGCATACATATATAAATGGTTAGAAGTTTTGCTTAAGTAGCAAAAACTTTTACTCCGTCGTTGACATGTCTAAACCACTCGTTTTCAACTCTCCAGAGACTGTTGTATACTTGTAGAGTCAAATTATCAGCTTTAGCTTTATAAATGCTATTTGCAAGAAAAAAGCAATAATAACTTGCGTGAGCTTGTGTAAACTTTAAGCAATGGGATTGTGAATGTCACAGACATGTTTGTTTGTGCAAGTGAGGGTTGTACACACACATTTCTTCGTCATACAATGAACGCTTTTTGCACAATGTGGTGGCGAGGCTCAGAGCATCCGGAATTCACCCATAAAAGAAACTTACAATTAAGTTTATTTTATTTCCACATTTATCTACTCAACTCTACTGAAAATCCTTTTGGTATGATACGGTCGTAGCTTGACACTTTCTTCTAATATTGTATTGCATAAATAGGACCTGGTATGCTTAACCATATATTTTTAAATCCCCACTATGCTTGGACCAATCATAAACACTACTGGTGTCTCCTCATATGTGCGTCTGTTATACTACCCAGAGGATTAGATTATTAGGGTGTCCCAATAATTAAGAAATTTAAAAAATCATATACGGATTACCTGTAATAATTACATAATAATGTAATAATTATTATAAACTGCAAATTGTTAGCGTTTGGTCTTGGTGCTATGTTTGGTGTTATGATTCAGAATACGATCTGTGAATATCAGTCGCAATTTGCCAAACATACCTAAAATCCCATAATACCCCAAATTTGTCCGAGGTTTAGAAATGACTTGTAATTTTTAAGTAGTCAATGCTGTATCAAAACAGCCACCCAATATGTACTCATCTACCTATTATTATTAGTGATTTTCACTAAATTAGTTAACACTGATTTTGGGCACTGCGACGACTTATTTGGTATATACAACATACTACAGATACATTTCACATTTATTCACTATTCATGTTAAGCACTTCAGCAAAGGTACCAACCCGCTTTACTACCTGTATCTGAAAAGGCATGAGATTAATACAAGAAGCTGCCATTTCCAGTAAGGTACCAAGAAATTCATCTAGGCAATTGTTAGTGAATACATTATTATTGCAATACATTGCAATACAGGGATTGAGATTCGTGAAAGGTTCATTGAATGAAGCCTAACGTGAAGAGCATGATGAAGCAATGATAAGTATTATACTGCAGGGAAAGGCTGAATACAGAAACCGCCGTTGAAATATTATTTCGTCGGATTTTGCAAGCCAAGCAAAATAATAACTAATAACGAACGATCTCATGTATTTCTTTTGGCTGAAGGGTCTTACACTCATATATGTCGGTGCCTCCTTATTATGGCGAATTACTTCCTCCGTAAACCTTTAGCACTTTTTCGCACTCACTACAGACAGTGAAAGTAACACACAGGCCCAGGCAAAGTATACAGTACAGGTACATAGAAACCAACTCTGGAAAAGTAAGCCTATGTAGGAAATATTATACAGATAGCAAAGACCTCTTCAGTATATTATCTAATGCTAATATGTACATATAATGTGTAGTAGATAGGTGAGCCCGTGCTCGCCGAATATTTTCCTATCCAAGGGGAAAATTGTTGCCGGCGGACTGTCTGGGATTCGCAATGAACTTTTGACTTGATTTAGTTACTTCAACCTGAAGTTTTTCATAATGTACTGGCTGAAGTATTGATCTTTCTATACCTATAAATGATACACACACAGAGATCCTGCTGATGTCTGCAAAGATGCTAAACGGAATACTATGCTAACCGAACCTACAGAGGTCATTAAGATTCCAAAAATTCAGTTGCCACTTTGATTGTCCTGATTTTATCAAACTCTTCAGTACAATATTTGAGTTGTAACATTTCTACTGCCTATCCCTATTACCTAGTTCACGAGTTGGAAAAATTGAATTCTCAAGCTTCACAAGCCATGCTTTCGTCGTTTGGATAATATTTTGATTGCCTTTTTATGTGCCATTCCATGTGTATGAGATGTATGTTTGAATATTCATGCATTCTTAACTATATCTAGATATACATACACACCATGTACGGGCTTTACCAGTTATGAAATCATTACGTTTTAATAGCAGTAACATCTGAATGGAATATTAATAGTATGATATTGTGAATGCAAGAGTTTCAACAAAATTAAGTAATTCTACTTATTTGAAGAGCAATTCTATAAAACGCATACACATCTGCATGAAGATTTGGTGCCCGGAAATTATAAGACATTAAATACCCGTATTATGTATGGCGGTGCTTATGGTGATACGAGACATTCATAGCGTTTAAATTAACTAGGTAGGCATGTGTACTTTTTAAGTAAATTCTAAAACTTTGAAATTGTTTCCGGCTCTTTTGCAGTAAGAGTTGTTTGGTTCTTGCAATTTCCTCTGCAAAGGGTGAGATTAGAAGAGAAACCGAGAGAGATTAAAATAAGTAAATTGTGTGTTTCCCCAGAAGAAATGAGTAGGATTCTCCATTAAATTAATGAGTGAACAACATTTTAATGCTTGATACTCTTTACGGTATTGGCTGAAACAAGTAGAATACTCTCTCTGGCCAATACCTGACTGTTCCAGATGATAAACTTGATGCGATGCCGGGGTTTGCGGCCATCCATCTGGGCTCGGTGTACGATGATAATTGCAAAGGGAGGTATTGCTTGGGATAACTATAAAATACCTCATATACTACTTATTACATATATAAGATACCCTTCGTAAGCTGCAGTGGCCTGTCCCTAAGTGCGTATGTAGTAGAATTAAATTTTATTTTAATTCCAAAGTGTCGTTTTCTTCTTGGCCCACAGATTAGTTTCGCTGGCTGCCACCAATACAGAACTTCCTTTCTCTGACAAAACTCAATTACTCTCACGGCATCATCCCTATCTTGTCCTTTGAGTGACTCGCCGCATTGAGCCTGATACTGTTAATACAGCTGTAGTGTAGTAGTAATTCTGTACCACGAGGATTCGACACAAGGTGCGGAATGCCACAAGAACTTGTCGATTAAATGGGCTAGATCGATTAACAGGATTGTCGCACTGCATTGCAATGGACAATAAAGATTCATATGACTAAAAGCGACTGCCTAATTCTGTATACCACCGGAGTCATTTCCCAATTACTACACTCGCTCTCCCGACAATGTTCCATCCTGTCGTCAAAAACTTTACTTTCCTCGAGAAAGTAAGACCGGCGCTAAACTTTATGCAAACATCAACGGATATACGCCTTTTAATATGCAAACCAGATCTTTATTTTTAATCACGGGAAGATATTCATCAGCTACTAAGCTCAGCATGTAGAGTACAACTTAGAAAATGGCAGCAGAATAATAATGAAATCAAGCTCATCATCTGCTGTTCACGTATAATTACAAGAAATTATTTAGATCATGTTTCCAGTAAACAAAATTGTGAGGATGATCATATAGTGTATGTACTGGAGGATGTATAAATATGTTCATACCATACCTATCGCGAATTGTATAAACCAAGAAATTCTATCATCATTGATTTGTTTGTGGTTTTCAAGTGAACAAAGTATAAGCCGAAGATTTCGTGCCAGAAAGTTGTCGAGACGTTAAAATTTATGATGTATTCCTTGGTTATAGCCTGAGAGCTTTTCATAATCAGACGATGTAAATTCCCCTGTGCTGCAATGGTCTTGACATTTCTCGCTTGCAAAATATAATAGGGAAAGGACTTGAACATACCACTGTTGTAGTATAAGTGCCGATAGCTCGCAGTACTTCTCCCCTATAATACAAATCCCCTTGTCTAATCTTTTTCAAAAGGGCTTTCAACCTTACATGTTTCCATAACATTCAACCCTTATATGTCCATAGCATAATGTATATCTGTTGATTTGTGTAAACCTTGAAAAGGTTGGCCAACAAATTTTCTCAGATATAATTTTAGGCTCTAAAATCCACGATTAAAATGAGCGATTAAAAACGGGCCCGGAACTCGGACCGTACTTACATGTAAATGCAAATATATAACCTTTTGTGGTGACCGTCATGCAACTCGTCGCTCAGCTATCATAAAACATGTAAGATTTTTTTCCTACTTGTGCTTATATCATTCTTCACAAAATGCCCAAATATATTATGCACTATACACCCCTTTTATGTTACGTTAGGGTCGAGTCAAGGAAAACAAACTGTGGGGAACGTTTTTCCATCTCATTTCGGAGTAACCACAGGCTATTAAGTGTGATTATATTTGTCTCTAGTGCGTAGTCATAAATTATGTATCTCATGCAGGAATGTTGGTATAGTTGTGACGGATTGTATCTACAACTATATAAACAGACGGTGTCTAAATATTGATTTCGTGCTTGACTTTTCCACGAAATGCGAAGTTGAAGGTTTTGATTCCGGACTTTAAAAAACATTTAATTCCTTATACTTGCGTCTCTATGTAAAATTACATATTCCAGTTATTTGAGGGCAGAATTTTTAATTAAAAAAACATAAAAAATGATTTCCTCTACAAAAGGCTGGACATGCGGGTGTAAAGAAGCGGCACGTACATAGAAGAATTTCGAATGCACTGAGCGTCATGGAGTAGATTAAGCGTACTAATTTCGTTGGAGACCAGAGTAATTGCGAGTTAATTAGTAAAGTAATAGGAAACCTGACCTCGATGCCAAAGAGAACGATGGACTCGAGTACTCCGTCGCAGAGTTTCTGCAAGAGTCGCTCCACTTCCGGGACTACCATGCTGAATCTGTAGACACCACAATTCCCAATGTTATTATTATACATGTATGTTGATATTCCCAATGTTGATCTAAATTGAAATTCGCGACGTAAACATAGTTCGAATGAGAGACTGAGTAAGAACACTTGCAATTCAAACTCTCGTGTTCTTCCATCGTATGAATACACCACACACCACATCTCTATTGTATGAAAATGCCCAATCAGTCCAAGATTACCACATACACAAACACTACTGACACAAAGTCTCAATTACATTCACATCTTAAATGCTCAGACGATAATTCTCAACCTCTCTACAAAAGTAGATACCTATATTCAATTAAAGTATATATGTACTGTACATATACGATATAGACAAAATTACAGAAAAAGAAGCAAGTTTAGAGCATCGTGCAGCGCTTCATGAACATCTTTATGCGTACCAACTATCCGTCTATTTCCGTTGTCCAGTCATGGTGAATTGGCCGATTCCGTGCTTCAAATTACAATGGAGAAAATTTCGAGGGAAGTCAAAACTATACGAGCTGTCTGATAACGCTTGCCGACAGATTTACAAGATTGGTCTGAATTTTTAGAGATGCGTGAGCTCGAAGCACGGCAACTATACACATGATGATGAGTATCTGGCATTTGCTATGGGACGTTAACGACAAAACACATGAAAATATTCAGGGCATGTATCCTTGTAGTCAAATGCAAGCGAGGCGAACATTCATTTTCTAGCAAGTGTTTTAAATCAATTTAAAATTCACACAGAATGCTAAGCATCCGCCTGATGAACCGTGTGGTGTGTGGTGTGGAGGGAAGAAAATAGGGTTACACAGTTGAAGGAATGCCGATGTGCATACTAAAACAATGGGAAGTACAGCCTAAATAATTACCGAGTTTTCGGAATGATGGCAGTTGCTTTCTTCGTATCAATCTCAGACACAGTTGGACCCAATCCCCTGGGATACTGTTCGGAGACAACCAGAGGAATCCCCATCACTTTGGAAAGCTCCACCTGCAAAGAGTCATGTAGAAAGTATATGTAGAACCGTGATGCAAATAGTAGTGATTAAATCCAAACTTTACACAAGACTCATAAAAATTAAAAACTTTTCGGCGTACTCCCAACTTTTGGCGCACCATGCATCCGCCAAGTTAAAAAATTAAATTCCATAAATTAAATACAGGTTCTACTAGCACCTCCATCCAAGAATATAAAATAGAAAGTTGTACGAAAGTCTCAGCAAGGCAAACTAACACAATCATGTATGAAAGCATTGAAATTGAAATGACGACTTGCTTGTACTCTTCCCACCAACTTATATACGTACAGTGAAAAGTTAAGAAATACATATATGTTTAGTAATATTACAAAAGAAGGCAAAACGATTTAAAACCAGCAAAACAGAAAGCTTACAAGTAGATACATCAAAAAGTTATCAAATGAACCAAGAATTTCTCAAGTTTTTCAAAGAATATCAAGCACACAATATCAATGTTCAAGTTTTGAAACGACTATTTAGTCATTCCGAAACATGAACATTTAGAAATCCCAGAAAGTAAGTATTTACTTTCTGCTACTAAAAGCAACAACTATGCTCAGTCGGCACTTTTACGGTCCCGAAATTGATAAAATTTCGAGTTGAAGCATTTTTATACTATATACACACTGTCTGCATGAACATAAAAAGGTACCAGTGGAGTCATGTAGGCTATATGGACAAATGAAATTACTACGGAATTCCTAAAACCTCATAAATTATTGCCGTAAGAATATTGAAAAATGTAATTTTATGTGCTTGTGTGGATGTGATGTAGGTATAGGTATGTATGTGCATTTATGTATGAATCCTGTCGTAACCCCAGCGCTACCAACCAAATGAAGCATTATATTAATATTTTGAAAGATTCGTATTCATTAATGAAACACTATAGTTTTGGTTACTGGCACAAAGTAACCTTTGAGAAGAGAGCACTACAAGACGGAATTACTATACTACAACCCATCCTGAACTCACTTTTTCGTTTCTCTGAATGAACGCCCTAATACAGCTCCAATGTGTTTATGTACGCCGAAAAGTAATGTTTCCCTCATTAAAATTGGAACTATAGTATTAGAGAAATTATGGATGAGATAAGGTCTTAGTCAGTGAGTTAATAGTGGAAAGAAGTGGGTTGGCTTATGGAATTAAGGATGAGGTTCCATATAGTAAAGGAACAGAGCTTCATACTCTGTAACGATGCTGAATTCCTCCTCCAAAAGGTTTACATTACATAAAGTAGCATATCTGAAGGGAAGCATCTATTTTCAGTGGAGTGTGGGGTATCTAGTAGTTAATCATAAAAGTAGAAAAAATCAGTTTAAGGATTTAGTGTACATATACATAGTAATTTAAAGATATTCTGTCCTGAGAAAAACACTATAGCCTATAAATTACGATCGCAAATTGTAAAGCCAGGCGAGCATGTATTACAGCACAACAGAGACAAGTTGAGATTTTTCGGGAGAGGAGCCCTTGTGTACTATGTTAACTAGCCGAAGGAAACAAGAGTAGAAAAATATTCTCTACTATCAGATGAAATCCTTTTGGAACAAAGCAAATACAGAGGAGACACAACGAGGTCTTTCGAGTCTACAGTGCACAGTAATAATAATGATAGCATCTCAAACAGTGGAAGTTTTGTTTTGCAATACATTTTTACAAATATACTTGCTACGGCAGCAGTTGATGAAGAGATACACAAAACAAGCTCCTGAAAAACACAAGGTTCAATTCTTACGAGGTTGTATTCATCTGCTGATCCGCCACATTAAGCTATTACATATTATCTCAGTTTTTTTAAAACATACTGCACTACAATTTTTTAAGAATTTACAGCCTGAAGTTATCAGTGCCAACAAGTCCTACCCTTATTATTTACAGTACAGAGTATATAATGTAACCATGAGAGTACTGCATAATTTGTCGGTCGCGTAATAAGAATAGACAAAAGCACTTTCAGTTACTCGAAAGCGGTTTGCACACACCGAGGTTTTCCTTTATACTTTTATACTCCTATATACTACTACATATGTATATACCCACAGTAATTCCATTATGGTCCCACATTTCACTGTCCTAATAATTGTAGTAGAATGAGGAAGCTGTTTTATTCCCTTCTTGTCTCATCAATTCTTCTTTCTCTTTGTGACTTGATCCTTGGGCACAGAAAACTTCCAAATGTACAGCGCAGATTGAGTGTAGCGGGATACATATAATAACTACTCTTAGCTAGATATATATAAGTAAACCCTTCTAAAACTGCCATAATCGAAGCTCTTCCACCTATGAAGCCTCATCACACTTATACTTTCTGTGTTTTCTGTACACATGATATGATGACTCGGAAAGCCTAGCAATCCTCGGGATACAAATTGCAAAGACGTAATCTGCAGTCTCTGAACTTCTTCCAAACCCTTATACCAACGGGTATAGTAGAGACTGTGAAGTTATATTAAATGCGTGTTTATATGCCTACATGTATGGATTTATCAGGCAGGAGGCCCTCATCGTTAGATAGAAAATTCCGAGTTATTTCTGCTTCAAGTGATTTCACTTGTGAACTTTGACGATGCGGAAACTGGAGGTTCGATACAAAATCCAAATGGACCTGATTATTTACAAGACTTGTTTTTAACTGGAGGAGCAGCATGAGATGTATGTATTTCGATGCATGTGTATGTGCAGTGAGAGCACACAAATTTACTAGAATTTCTAATAGTATACCGTGTGAGCACGTCAAGTTAAGTAGGATCAACATCTTAGATTCATCTTTACGACTGTGCTTACATTTAATGCTGGAGGAGAATCCGACTTGACACCAACATCATCACATACTGATTGCTTTCCATGTATGCAGTGACCATGAGCTCCTTGGGGAAAGATCCTTAAGAAAAACTAATGCTTCTCTCGGAAGACATAGGGAGAAGGTAGTAACAAATGACAATAGACTCTAAGGACAAGACAACGACAAAAGGTTTCTCTTGTTCGGAAGTGTGTTGTGGCATAGTCAACCAACGAGGCTGTTCCATATAGGGAAATGTCTGGAAAAGTCAAGTTGAATGTTCGCTTTATTTGAGTCTTTTCGCCTCTACATTCCCCAATCCATTTTCCTTGAGGTTCTTCCATTTAGACTCCTATTCTTCGTTAAGGCTTGTTGTGAGCGACGACCATGAAGAAGAGGCAGGACTATGAATACATACACACATACTGCCTTTTTCACTCTATAATGTTCGTGTCCACGAAGGAATCTGGCTGCTTCATATACATCTTATCATATGACGACCTCGAGGATTGTTGAAAAGGATTGAGGAATGGCATGACTTCCTTGCGGCTTCAGTTTAGCCTTGCTTCCTTTCCTTCTCCTCGCCATATTATCCATCCATACACGCGGATTCAAATTCTTTCTAAAATATTCTTTTGCTCCATTTTCGGTCTGGAATTCATGGTAAATTGTTTGTGCCTTTGTGATGATACGCTTTGTGCCGTTCAAATGGCCAAACTCTTATTTCCTTTTGTCCATACATATAAAAGTAGTACAAATATCTACAACTTACAACAAACAGAATATTCCATATATAGCTTACAACAACTGAACACATATGATTCGAGTTTCATTGAGAGCGGTTTTCTTGTGTGCTGATGGAGGGCGGATTACCAAGCCAAAGGATGCGAAAAGCGAGTTGAACTTCCAGTTCCTATAGTTTCCCCAAACTGGAAAAAATTCAACCGCAGTTACACTTGTTTTTTATTTCACCCAAACTTACGACTTGTCATACTCCCATCCCTTCCATGTACATACATAGTAAATACATTTACAGAACAAGTTTTACAATAGTATTTTAAGATATTTCTAATAGCAGTAGTATCTGCACTATTACCGAGCTATCCGCATTATACAGTTCGAGTCATCAGATTCCAACGCAGTAACACTTAACGAGATTTTTTCCGCTTTGAGGAAAGGAAACGTATAGTAGAGAAATCTCGGTTTGAATCTTGCCACTTTTGGGGGAGCTTTCTACAACCCGTCTTTTTATCCTCCCCATCGTCTCGGCTTTCCAAGCTCAACTACCGTCATTTTGTAAGTATATACATGCACCCTGCATCTACACTAAATTTATACATATGTATTGGTGAATTTTGCCGATTCGTGTCTTGATGTTTCGAATTCACCAAACTCAACTCAAACTCTACTAGAATACATAAGATGATTATTCAGAGATATTCTTCCTATTTATATGACATATCGGCATGTATTTATATATCTACAAATGAATACATTCTACTGCCTACTCATGTTTTTGCCTGTTTCAGTTTTTACATCAGTTAAACTTCTTGTACATGACATGTATTTTGTAATTTAACTTGGAAGAATCACGGTATACATATAGATGCGTATTTTCCGTTGTCACAAAACAGGAGATAATGTTCAATATACTGGTTCAATATAGTAGACAACAAAATATGTATCTTAAAATGGTTGGCTTTCGCTAAGTTTCCCACTATTTATATTAGTCATTCATACGGGGACCCTTCTGCCATTCTTTTATTTTTATGCTTGTTTTAGACACTTGTTTCCTTCCCGTCGGAGCTCTCCAGGATACTATAACTTACTCCCGAGTTTATTTACACAATAATAATGTTCTAGAAGGGCAACTTCTGGAAAAAGATATTGGAGTTGAAAGAGGAAAGGAGTAAAAGTGGCCACTATAAACATGTAATAATAACATGCACAAAACTCCGGAGCTTATGCTCTAAGATCTACTGGAGCTTCCAGTTCAGTTCAATGGTTATGATGTTGTTAAATATACGGGATGTTGTAGCATTCCTGGAGTATGTACATCTATACTTATACTTGATAAGAGTATTTAGACAGACTAATATAACAAAGTAGCATATAGGATGGTTTTAAGAATGTATTTTTCAAAATCGTGGAGTCATTGAATGAGTAGCGAGTCAAAGGAATTGGCACGACGTCAAAATGGACCCTTCTGTCTTGTCGCAAGGGTTGTTAAATCGGACGTTTCGGTAGACCAAAAAGACGGAGAATAAATAAGGGACGATGTACATTTGAGATAATGTGACTCTAACTGTGTGCGGGATATCGTGAGTATAGAGAAACTCTTTTTGCAAAAGCAAATATCCGGCTCCTATGCATTATAGATGATCAGGGGAAATAGAATCAAGTCTGGGATTATAATGAGCAATAACATAAATCCTCAATGAATTGCACAACCATACTCTCATCGTGACTGTGTCTTATTATGTATTTGCATCGAAAGTTTTGCATCAAGTTTATCTTGTTGATTAAAGGTCCTGAAGTATGTATGGTCTTATCGCTACACGAATCTGTATTATTCACACATCTTTCCTATATACTTATTCTTGCTTTTTCAGCAGGTTTAAATTGTGCTGAAACACACTTTAACATCTGCAACTAGTATGCACGAGTAATATAGTATTTATATACAGCAGATAAGACGTGACTAAAACTTCATGTACCCATACTCCATGTACACATTGCATCTTCGAGAGTAAAGAATTATTACTGGGGATAAATCTCCTCTTCTTCAAGTATGCACAGAAATGTTCAAGATTTGCTGGTTGCTCAGGATTCCACTGTTTAAATTATTCCATTTATTTGGAACGTTGTTGTTGTAAAGTTTGCACGAACCCAACGCAGCAGGTTTACTCAAGTTAGGAGCCCTTGTCTCAAGTATACTTTAACGGTGGTTGTAACCATCGGTGTGTGCTTTGGATGTATAAAAATATTTTGTTGGCAAACTAATTCCAAGAAATTAGTCCTCATTTGGGAATCAACTTCTATGTATTAAGAAGATTAAAGAAAATTGCTGAACATGCATATAATAGTATTCCCATGAAGTATAGACTTTGTTGTTTGGGAGTGATAAAATTGATGGTCACTGTAGTGTCTAGCTTTATGTTATTTTCTACTATTTGGATATGTACATTTAATATCCTCTGCAATTATATAGAAGCATATCCTTGCAGACAAATACTTGTGTATATACTGCACATAATCTCTAAATATATATGTAATTGAACTTTATATTTGTAAATTTTTGTGAGATAAATACTCTATTAATCCTTTATAATATGTATAGCAGAGCATATATAAAAAGCGCATTGTATTATATTTTGCTTCGTGTGTACATGTGAAGCGAATTTCAATGTTCTGCGTGCCATACATCAAGAGACTCAATTATTCATAAAATAATTACACTCAACCCCATATATATTTCTATTCTGACACCGGGTCGTGAATTTGCCAAACTAATATTACATAATGACTTTATTTTATTTTTCCCAAACGTGCTCGCTTCCCGGACATTAAAGGACTTAAGAGCCCTGCATATATATCGACACTGGGTTAGTAAAACAAAGAGAAAACTAATATAATGACGAGCATGGGAAAACAAGTGGAATCGATGCTCAAACCCACGCATACTCATTGAAAAATCATTAAGAGAGAAAGAGATAAATATATAGAGAGAGACACATAGACAGGCAAGAGTCAAAGGAAAAGCAATTTCATTTCAGACGAATGGCTAAAATTTCAAAATAAACTAAATTAACTGGATGTTCTCCTGCTCTTAAATATACACGAACAGTATATGTGTACACTACTACTAGCATGTCAGCTTCGCTTGAGCAGTGCAAGTCAGACTGACTTTACTACTACAAATTACTACTACTTTCGTATGTATATTATGTGTAGCCTGTATGTTATAAATGAATTCTTTCTAAATCATACGTACTTGTGTATACATGCATTAGAGTATACATGGTAGTATAGATATAATTAACTATTAGTACATATGTATATTTATGTTGCAAAACCAACAATGATTTTCTGTTTTTCCCTGAATTTTCCCATACCACTTTACCAATTTGCTCCCGGCTATCGGTATTTTCTTGTTACTTTTATTAGTACCTCCGTTCCCCGGACTAATTCCCTGCCTGTAAAACAGAGCGCACTTATCCAGCGGCCTAACCACTTTATCTATCCAGCCTTTTATCCACAGTTCTATATATTCCTCTTGCACAGATAGTTTGGGGACGTTTAGGCATTTCGTTTCCTAGCTATGCGAAAGCTGAGCATGAAATCAAAGATTGCCAGAAATAATATATATTTTGATATAAACGTAGGTGTATATAGTATATATACCTACCTACATATACTACACATATACGCTTGAAACTGCTAAACGCGACCTAACAATACATAGCTTTCATTACTTTCTTACTCACACTATCTGTTTAACTATAGATTACACTACTAGGTTTAAACTATACAACGCCGAATTTGGTATAAAGACTATAAAAACCAGAAGATTTTGAGGGGAAATTCTGAAACATTCTGTTTCCCCAGCCCCTTGTAGGCATTTAACGATAGTGCATAATTCTAGTAAGTAATCAAAAGAGACGATAAAGTAAAAGCGTAATGTTGGTAGTAAACAAGCCTATAGCATATATATTCTCCAGCCTATATATAATGTTTACTTGCGGAATACTTAGACACACTTAATATATAAGTAATGCGCAATTATATTAGATTCACGGTCGAGAGCACAGAAGGAAGGACTTAAAGAGGTTTTGGAAGATGCAAGAAAAGCCGATCTGTCTTCCTAAAAAACATGACTAAATGGAGTTTGCATGGAAATCTTGAGGGTGTGCTAAGCCAGAATACTTGAGCCTTCTTTAAAATTCATGAATGGAGAATACATGTAAAAACATTAACTACTCAGGATTTTTCTAGGGGGTCAAACATGCGTGAATGAGCCTTAATCAGATATATCTTTGCCTACATATTATAAGTTAATGCATTAAATATACGTTGATTTCCCCATCGTATAACATTTTTTTAGTTGCCGATACAAAGCACTAGGAGTGTCATATTGCGCCTTCAACCAATGACTTTTAAGAGTATCTAGTTATATCCCAGTATTTAGTTCATGTTGAAACGACATTTGGAGCGATGATTTTGGTATAGGGAAAGAGAAATAAAATTCCTGATTGAAAAACAAGTCTTAATTGAAAAAGGTTCTTTGTCAGGTTTCCAAGCAATCATGTGAACGTTATGAAACATAAGTTTGAGTATGCGAGATGTTTGAGACAATGCGAAGAAAGTCGTAGTAAAGCCAAAGAAGGAATAGATGATGGAAAAATCAATTCAACTTCAAAATTTGATGTATTATTTGCTATCAATTGTTATACTATCCAGAAACTACGTATATAGAAATACCTACACCTACCTACTTCACAAACTAAGTTGAAAATATTAGCAACCAAAATGAAGCATTGTAAAAAGTATATACGGAAGAAATAGTGTACGTTACAGAATCTTTCATCTGCATTGGAACGTGAACAGTCTATGGATTCTGTGATCTAAATCGGCGTATAACGCAATAAGGTAAGTTGTGTAAGAGCCAGTTTTTTGTCGCTTTCCCCTCGATCGAGACGATGATGATGGGAAATCAGAAAAGATTTCCATAGAGTAACTTCTTTTTTTATTTGTTGCCATATAGTAGCTGAGCACAACTCCCATGCAACTATAGATTTTTGACAATGAATAAAGTTATGATTTTCATTCATATTACTCACTCCGTACATCTTTTTTATATTTCCTTCAGGGCCGTTCAATGATTATGTAAAGCTGGGACGTGAGTTCAGGAGAGGAGCAAACAGAATAGTTATAGCAGAATATAATTTAATGCAAAACCAAAAGAAATTGTCAAAAAAATTTATTTAAAACTTAAAGGTGCTTAAGTTTATACTTATAATACTTGAATTGCCCTTTAAGCATGGCTTTCGTAGTTCGTAGCTTTGGTAAGCAAGAAAAATGAAAGACTGGAGAAAAGTTGAAGAATACAAAATCAAGTAGAATGGAAATATTCTTAATATGTATCCAACATTATATGTATATCTGCATTGGTTAAAGTACAAAAGATATATCATTCTTATTTCTGAAATACTCTCAGACTCAGATTTCAATATTATTTCGTAGTTGAAGGATTGACGGTTTAAGAAGGAAGCGAAATGAGAAAGCTACACACATAGAATGCATTACGGGATGTTCTGTCAGGGAATGCTGCAGTCAGCCCTTCCAGTGTATTAGCAAGTATGTCAGAATTTGTTTGGGGAACCAACGCAACGATATTAGTATGAGGAACACATGAACAAAAGCTTGTATAGGAAGATGTAGATTTTCTTGTGCATGAAGACACGCAGTGGATATATATGTGCATGTAACTTTCACTTGATCCATGATGACTGAAAAATATGTATTGTGAATTTACCTGCACTTCATGCATAATTATATCTACATATGGATACGAATACTATGGTGGTTGACATGGTATTGATACATTATACCTAACATTGCTGAGTGTCATATTGTAAACCATGCATAAGAAGTCCGTGATGCAGAAGAAAATTCCCACACAGAAATTGTCAAGACCCATCAATGCGAAAAGTATTTGTTGCTGTATTGGCGGAGCATACACAATTCCGCATTTTATAGTTCAACATGGGAAAAAATTTAGAAGTTGTTCCAGAGCCTGGTGGTATAGTAATAAAAGGAACAAGAGCAAACGCGAGGCTGTACTTAATTCCCAAAGTGTATGTAATAAGGGAGAGAGAAGTTGCGAGGAGCTTTAGTAGCGGTTGAGGTTGCTCTTCTGAGTCTACTCAAATCCCAAGTTCACATATCCATATTTGTTTGACCAACATATGTACATACAATAAAATACATGCAGGTACACACAAATTAGATTCCTTTGCCAGTTGGAATACACTTTACGCAATGTCCCACACGAGTCCCTAGACTAGACTACTAACTTTCTCTCATGCTTCCATTCTACTTATTACAATACTGAATGAAGCAGTTTAACAGGTTACTTACGGGGCTGTGGCCCAATTCATGTCAATACCCGCATGGAATTTTCTAACCACAACCATCCTGTTCTAGCATTCCACCACAATTCCACGTCTCTATCTTTCAAACCGTCTTCATACTTGCCATTGAAATAGGAAAATATGCAGTGCCATATTTATACTATGGAATAGCTTGGCACGATACATGTTGATTTGAATATGTTCCGGAATATTTCCTACCAATGCAGCTGCAAAAATGAGCAGTTAATATTGTCAAATAACTACAGAATTTTATGAGTAAAATATTTAATATTATTGTCGACGTACACCAAAAACGTTTTTGACAGATATATATGCAATGATATGATATCAGCGCCTTCCCCCTGTTTTACTGAAAATTTGTGTTTTTGTACATATATAAAGCATGGTATTCTATTTTTTGCGCACGATTTTTGTATTTAAAAATGTTAAAACCTTGGAATCACTACGCATTATCGCTTTCCAGTTTGATGGCGAATTCATACAAAGTTATATATGGTAACCATGGACACGGTTTGCACTAAATCTCTACTGGCAATTCAAAAAGCCCTAAAATTACCTCAAGTCTCTTAATGAAATTCCGGATTAATTTGCTCTGTTTACCTTTCAATTCAACTTTGGTGACGGTGTGAAGGTGTGTTTGCGTAACTTAGCCTGTAATACCTCTATAATATTACTTTTATAGGATGTGGTATGAAGTTGCTATATACCTAGGTAGACAGCATAATGAATAAAGGGCCTAAAGGCTTGACAAATATTTAAACATTATTCAGAAGCGTTAAAGAACTCGGTGAAAGTGTGAATTTCCCGGAACGGATTAATTTACCATCCATAATTTGTGCGATGACTCCACATAAACTGTATAATATAAGGATTACGTTCATAGCGTTGTCCTTGTAAGTTATAGTGAGGAGCATGATATGCACTAAAGTTGCAGGGAATCTCAGGTATTTATATTTACACAGGAGCCGGTTCATAAACAGGGGAGTCATTAGAGAAATAATAAGCAAGTGGGAATTTGTCACCGAGTAAATAATACCATAGACTCTGTGGAGCTTAATGTGCTTACACTGGGACAAAATAATTGGATTTTCACTTGACCATGCAATGTAGACGATACCATATACATTATTAGTACAGTAGCACTCAAATACCAATACTATACATTGTAGCGTACACAAGTACAAGCTGAGATACATTTACAACGTGGAGAAACGTCCTCCTCGAGGTATCTTTTGGTGAGCTTGGTACTGCAATAATTACATTTATTTACATTGTACATTAGTGTACAAAGATATTGTAATGCAGTTTGCGATACGAGCAAAAGGTTCTTCAATAGTTGCATTTATGTATCCTTATATGTATCATATATTTACAGCTATTCTATAGATAACTCATCTATGCACGTACCTGTTCTACAATGCCGGAGCCAGTTGTTGCTCTTGCCTGCAATTCTGCAATAGTCCCTGCTTACTTTCCCGGATTACTATTCAAATGGACATGTGCATGCGGGGACGGATATACATTTTGTAATTCGTGATGAGATTGCATGCGGTGCTAAAAAGGACTCGGCGACCTAATTAAGTAACTTTAAGTAATGCGTTTTCCCTGGATGGTGACCAGAATTGATGAAATATGTATACAAGCTTCTGAATGTCTATGTCGACGATTTTCATATATAATCTTAAAGGGTCATTCAAACATCAAGTGTCCAAAGTTATCCAAAAAAGTATTTCAACTTTGCCTAAAAGATGATCACTTCATATTGTCAACTACTAACATAATGCTTGAAGAGCCAGGGTATAACATGAACTGGAACTACTACACTCATTGTTAGTTGAAATACATGGAAATACATGCTTGGTTCTAATCCTTCATATAGTTTTGCTGCCGTCGAAGAAATATTCCGAATGCTTACATGTTGAATTGTCGACAGAAATACTAAATACAGATAAGCTATGTGTACTTGTACATGTGAATGTTGTAGATAAAGCAATAACTGCTAAAACGAACCATAACAATGTCACGATGTATGAAGAGGAACTCATTAAAGGGAGGTAAAGTAATGTAGAGAAATTTCGCCCCGAAGTCCACCAAGGCTAGGCCAGCCCACATGGGGAATTCATGGATTGTGATCATCCGGAATGATAATAGTGCAAATAGACGTGTATATGGATACCGTTAGTAACCCGTAGGGACTTGGTCACACACGCCATTCTTCCTATCTACGTGCATTGTATGCAGTAAGTGGTACGGGTACGCTACATTTATACTAAATTGTATAGAGATAGATACTAATAAGTAAATGCATATACACTGTACATACTACAGTAATACCCACGCACACACAACAAATTGACTAATCCCTGCAGACCTTGGCTAACGAAAAAGGAGCAAATATAACAAAAAAATTTGAGAGCGAAGCAAAAACTCGTGCAGCTTGTTGCTACCGAAATTCCTACTGTTTATTCTGCACAGCAATTCGAGGATCCCCCAAGTCTGTTCTGCTGGCAATGGAATTAGAAACCTATTTTACACTCACTTTAACATTGCACTTTAGTAAGTCTCTTTACATAACTTTGCTTCGACTCATGAACTTAATAACATTGGTCTTGTTTCCTTGCTGCTAGTTTTTGTAAATTCCTGGTAACTCTTTTCCGCTATTGCTGTCTTCATAAATACATACAGTACATGCAAGAGAAGAGAAATTTTATTTTCTGCAATTTGATAAACTCAACAGGCATTTTTTCCTGCTAACAGAAGTTTGTCTTGTTGCTTGTTTTCATCTGCTCATAACTTAAAATATTGCTGGTTTACTTTTGAATGCATCATAATGTGGACTTTGTATCGCAATGTTGGCTTTGTATACTAAACTGTCTTACAAAGAGGACATCATCATATGTGAAACTATCTAATATTTAACTTATTGGATTTGTCCTATCCACAAAATACCTCATGACGGTAATACCTATATAATCTCTGGTTAATACTATTCTTGGTTCATTTCATTCGAATAATAAGTATATCTTCCTGTGAAGGATGTATATTTTGCTTTGTTGATACTAGTTTCGCCAATAAGTAAGATACTTCGTCTATTCATTACACGCACCTACACAGGTATGCTTATATAGTTAGTAGATGAATGGAATGCGTCCAACTTAATACAAGCTCCAGCTTGTAATAGTACTTTTGTAGTAGAACACGAAGCACGCTGCTATAAACAATATTTTGCACTCTTTTGAACTATGTAACCTGAGAAAAGTATGCTGCCTACTGCAAACAGTGAACGGCCTGCGAGGACCAAACGAGTCCACTTCCGTCCTTAAAGTGCCCTCATAAACGAAAAGTGTTTTTATTTATTGTTAATTGTCACATCATCAAATGATTAGTACTTTTGAGTGTAAGTTTGCAAACACGAAGATACCTGAATTATTTTATACATACACATAAATAGCTATATACATATACAGATTGTTGTTTCTGGTGCAATATTTTCATATTTACTTATATTGTATTTTGGTTTTATCCCTGGACATTCTAAAAGGTGGACAGTTAATGAGCTGCATGGAATAATCCTGACTTATATGTACATATTAAATATTCATAGTTGGCAGTGAACAGGAGTAAAATGATTTCCGGAACGCACTTACCACTCCGCTGTTGATTATCTACATGCATTATTCTAGTAATATACCATTATGGCACACAATTGGTAGTTATGTTGGTACCTTGTCCACACAAGGAAATAGAAAGCAATAGTTATGGTCGTAATTCTTAAAGGAGAGGTGTGCAGATTAGAACAATAAAAAAATTTATCAAGCAAGAGTATATCACCAAGTAACAGGAACTGCAATAATATTAATGGGCTCCACTTGGGGAGTTGTAAGCAGATCAAATCCAGGTGTACCTTTGTTTATTATGAAATTATGCTTATTCACATGCTCATATGATAACCAGTATGATTGTTTTAATGCACATTGGAAGAAAAGTTCATTCTATTTTTAAAACATGTATGTTATTATGCCCTATCGGTGATTACACTGCAATGCGAAGTATGTTTTGCATGACAAATTATCAAAGCAATTGTAATCTACGGAAGCTGTAAGACTATTAAAAGGGACGTCATTCATTTCATTACGAAGAGCGCAACATATATAATAAGCACAAGAACGTGATACATGTATTCGTATATAAGCAACAAGAAAATTAAATGAAGTACATACCATTTTCTTAGCCACACTGACAATCTCCTCGAAGTAGAGCATTGCGGGTCGGAATTTCTCCTGGATGTCACACATGAAGAAAGCCGTTCGACTGGGGTTGAGAAGCCCCAACTCCTTTAAAGGGGGAGCCATAACTTTCGGTCAAGTTGGAAGCAGATCCTTTTACCTTCTCGTCTTCCTCAGAGTTCCTGTACAGATATAAACATATAAATTTAGTGCAATAGGTTCGTTGATAAGTTCGTATAGATAAAATACATACAGTTAAACTGCATGTTATAGATAAACCATTAAATTTTCTTTATACAAGCCAATAAGGTCAACTTTTACAGTTCTTCCTTCCTACGCGTTATACAATTTCATTGGGGCGAAGATTGAATAAAGCAAACAGAAGAGGTTATAATGATGTCAAACATTCCTCCTAACAACCTGTAAAAGCCTACGTGTACATATACTCAAGTGTATTTTATCCTTTAACTACAACGTGACGGGATGTTTTTAAAAGGACAACACGAAAGAGCTTGGTGTGGAGCAAGGAAAACGAGAATGGAGAATTAAGAACAACAGGAAGCTGGAGTAAGAGGAGATCACTTCTTAGGAGACACTTGGACGGGTCGCCAAGTATCTGCACTTTCTTTCTTTCAGTAATGTAATGAGGCTGTAAAAGAGACTCTGGCCCTGGAGCCTTCCTTTGCAGTATCTACTTGGAATGAAACTTTACCGTCACCAGAAAATTACCTGGAAACTGAAATGATGATGATGTTGCTATAGTTACTATACCTATACATATATAGTCACTTAAATCTATTTGTTTCATGGTACATACATATGCAATCACTTATGCATTACCCTGGTTCTTTCTATGTACTTTAGTCACTTAATATGTCTGTTTTAGTTCAACTGCAGTTGTATTTCCTTTCGTATTAGTCTACTCTGTGGGTGGATCTATATAAAGTATTAATTTACTTCGCAATTGTATAAAGTATTTGCTCACTTTGGAATTGTATAACGTATTAGTTACTTTTTAGTTTTTTTGTAATAGTTATGTTGTAATCTCGTCTATAGATACTTTGTAGTTTCAGTTAATGTAGAGCTACACTAGCAATTTTTATCCTCTTTTGTTTTTAAAGCAATCTTCCAAGGTATCGTTTACCTCGCAGGAAGTGTCCTCTAATAGTGACATCACCTCTTTTAAGTACTACTATTCTTTTTTTTAAACATCCTCTTATTGTTCTACTTTCTCTCCAAGGTCTAAGTCTAATCCTAAAATAATAATGTCTTCAGAGTGAAATGATAACTGGTGCTGATAGCGACGAGGGAGACTTTTGTATGCTCGTTACTAATATTACCTGGCCGTAAATACATATTATGGGCATCAGTGCTTAAAGGTTCTCAACTTATCCTTATTGACCACTTAGAAGGTGCTGTCAAGAAAGAGCGTCTGCTTGGTCGTTATCTCTTTCATAACTTTCTAGTCTCTTTGGCTCTTGACTTTAACAGACTACTATTTCTATGCCTGGTTGCGTTTGGATTCGTACTTACACATTATCCGAATATTCGAGTGTGTAAATAGGTACTGTATCTAGCTAGTAATTATATAGGTAGTAAGGAAGTATCCCTTTCATTGTGTAATCTTTTGCGCTAGCATCTTGCTTATTTGTTATATATTAGATATAGACTTATAGTATGTATTATTCTTTTGATAAAACCAGTCGGTTGTAACTAAGGACGCTTTAGTAATCGTGCAAGTTTTGGAAGCTATAGGTAGCTATGAACGTATGCATATACCTTGTCATAGCTTAATTAACGTATCTGCACCTCTTTATTTAGGACCTGGATTAAGTCAATCCACACTTCCTAGCGTGACAAGCAAACGCACGTTTGAACGAGCTGTAAATCCTAATTATCTAATTATGTGCATTGTCTGACTATAACAATATAGTCATGCCAAGCGGGGAATTAAATGTTAGATAAGCATATAGTAACATCAATAGTAGAAATTAATCATGCATGAACGTGACTATGAAATTTTCAACATGAAACCTAAACAGATATACAAGTATGTACATAGTAGCATTACATATACATAGACAAATTTTCCATATAATAAATAACTCAAAATCTTAACTTACGCAGGAAAATTAGCTTGAAAAAATTTATATTAAAAGAAAATGCAATATTAACATGCAGAATTGATACAGAAAGCAGCAAAAGAAATATACATAGAGATTCACCTTGTGCAGGAATGTTTATTGTCGTGGTTTGACGTGCGAGTCAGAATTCTATTCCCGGGCGTCGTTCCCTTTGGACCCAGAAGCTATTCCGACTGATCAATATTTAAATGGAGCTTGACAGGGAAGATAAGCTACGAGTTCACCAATAGAGATAGAAAATGAATTGTCAATAATTAAGTTGACATAAAATTTGGAATAAGTTATGGATGTTAGGATTTGGAATTTAATCTACGCTTTTAGATCCAGTGATTTACAGGAGAATTCAATCAAAAAGAGATGTCGGAATGATTGAATTTATAGTCGGTGGAAATGACGTTATTTATTAAAAAGATTGAGATTCAAGAGTCACGGAGGATTTGGCTGTAAAGTTTGAAAGGGTATTATATAGTATTAAGTGTATATATAGAAATTGTGTATCTACCTGTTAATATTCCTGCTTCGTTTTTTGTTCAAAATAGGAAATAAAGTTGAAGAAATATAACGGAAATTATATTTGAGGATCTGTATGATTGTGGCCGATGATGATGCTGATGGTCGATGTAAATGCTGGTCGCGCACCACTAATCTTTCCTCTTTCCCTTTCTGACTCCTTCGTCGACTCCGTCAGCCCAAGTTGAGCTATATGGAAAAGGTGAGAGAGACGATAGGATGTAGTAACAACTCCCTATGAGCTTTGCCAAATGAACTCCGAGTATACTGTCGCCGTGTATAAGGAAGTCGTCAGTTATTTATTTATCGGTCGAATATTTATTTTTATTCCCTGCTAACTTGCCTAATTCCAGGTCTCTGATAGTCTACTCCTTGCTCACACCAAGCTTATTGTGAATACAGAAAGGGCTTATTATGTGAAGCCCAGTCAATAATGAAAGAAAGAGAGTCCTAGTTGGAGAATCCCTGGAACAGTGTGTGTGTTTGTTAAAAGGTGAAAAAAGATATAAATGTCTGTACATATATAAATTGTTATGCAGGTTACTTGTGCAATGCTCTCAGGCCACGCAGGCAGTACAGTGGATTGGAATTTACTGTGATATCCCTAGCATTACAGTGTACTTCATCCATATATAGTCAACACATACTGCATGCACGCTTTCTCCAATGTATCACCGAGAATTCTCTCCAGCGCAAGGCTAAAATCTCTCGTCTGAAACATGTGGCTCAGTGTTGACTGCTTGGCTCCATTATTTTTC
Source organism: Lipothrix lubbocki (assembly GCA_034696945.1). Taxonomy (NCBI): domain Eukaryota; kingdom Metazoa; phylum Arthropoda; class Collembola; order Symphypleona; family Sminthuridae; genus Lipothrix; species Lipothrix lubbocki. Next base: position 40,570 of record JAQGAK010000726.1, read on the forward strand.
TGGCTTTACCATGCTTTCCCAAGTTTTCTCCTATTGAAGAATCGCTGCTGGAACACCCCCGACGAGACTCCCTGCTACATTATGTATTCCGGTCCTTTATGGAATTTTAACGTTGATGAAGTTTACGTGTGAACTTATACATGTATACAGGATTTTCTTACATTACTTGGGATTTTCAACGATAATAAAATTTTCATGTTGTCCTTCCATAACAAACAATATAGTGGCGTAGAAGTGGCAAACGAGATTTTATATGCCTACATATTCATATAAAGTAATATGCATTTATTATACCGTTATTGTTTCTTTATATAAGTATTGGTTGGGTATTAGTTTTGGTATAGGGAAGTGTGCATTGGTATAGGTATGTATCCATAGTTATATGCACTGTCCCTGTTCTACAAAACTTCCATTGTAATTACATAATGTACTTCCAACTCGGAGTTTCACTATGTAACTGCGAGCTTCGTCTTCATCTCCACACTGTAATATAAAAGAATCTGCAGCACACAGGACCACTCTTAATGCAGAAAATCCCTTTCCGCCCCAGTGACAATACCCGCCGACCCATTCTGACACTTCAACTTGAATTACCTTCTAGACGCTTTCTTCCCGCTGCTTCAACATTACTACACAAACCACCATTCACCTCTTATTCTTTCTCTCATCATCTTCCCGCACTCCCAGTCTCACACACAACTCACTCAGTCAACTCTTCTGACTTGGCATAGTCAGTTCTTTATGTGGGCATGCAGTGCTTCTATCTGTATTACTTTCCGTATGCATGTAGATACCTATTGCTTCAGGTTCAATATATACAAATGCATACATAACTTACTGAGTTCCTGTAAGTTTGCATACCTTTCTTTTAAGCTTGTATAAGCATAACTTAATGTATGTATATCCAACTTAGCATATAATTTAAGTATGTACAGCGTATAATGCAATACAGAATTATGGGAGATAGGCTTATATACAGACGGAAAGCATTCATCATGGCATGATTTCCTTGCTTGTGAAGAAACTACACGGCTCTCACACCCCTGACAGTCCCAATCATCCTCATCTCCCTACATGCTCCATGGGTTTGAGGAACATTGGCCATTAAACTACTTGAAAAATACTTGAAAACTAAGCGGGGGCACAATGTCATATTTACTCTGCTGTAGAAATTTGAACATGGAACTTATAGATCTACATAACATTATAATTTATTCCTCAGTCCGGCATGTAGGTGATTCATTTATAATACATAATAAATAAAATATACCTTGCAGCAGTATTTTGGAAATGTTTATTGTAGGATCTCATCCAAACAAACGGGTTGAGATTCTTTTATTCAAAGGCCCGTTAGTACTTACAGACCTCCCGGTAACTGCGAGAGGTTCTGAGAATTATCTCTTTATGCAAAGTGAATATAATGTGCAAATCCCTTTTGTACGACGGGGTTCAATTTGAAAATCAAATTTACAAATCTGGTTAAACAATCCTGAAAGATGGGGGCTTTCAACACGTGAATCCGATTCAACTCTTATTTCTTAATATTCTTCGCGTGCACAGCTTGGATTTTATTTTAGTAATATTTATGAAGGTATGCAAATAGAGTTAAAGGAGACAGTAATATATTATATGTTAATATAAATTTATGTATAATAATGAAAGCATATGAATATTATTGCTTATATAAACAATGTTTTTGATGACAGAGACAGAAGGATCCAAATCAAACAGACAAGATTCTAATTTTTATAGAATTTAGAAAGACAGCTTTGGAAAACTTACGGAATGAATGTACATATCCTTTACTACATTAAAATACTTTAACTAATTGTTTAAACCAAACGTTTAGGACATTTGTAATGATTTTGAGCAAATAGTTATTCGAATAATTATGGTAGTTTACAATAAATCATTTTTTCCATGTGACTATGCGTCTGAAAAATTATGGATTTACTCTAAACACCACGTAGCCTGCAATAGCTATTACAGGTGCATAATTTACTAAGGAACAGAACTAGTGCTTTCAAAATAGGGTCTAGCAGTATGTATGTTTGAACGTCTTTTTCAGAAATTGTCAAATATGAACGTTGTTATCGTAAAAATATCTAGTATGAAAGCTGCAGGTCATAAAAATTCTCTATGAAAATTGTAGTTTTTAAACATTTTTTATGTGAAATTCGTCGTTTCAAAACACTTCCTAATATGAACGTCAGCTTTTTAACACACTTCCTAAAAGATGAAGTTTGGAGTTTTTAGGCATGTCCTATACAAGAACAAGGATGTTTTAAAACATGATCAACGTGAGCTTCATAGTCATAAGACAATTTCTACATGAATATCGTCATCTTAAACCATTTTATGGACTTTCTCTATAGGCATGTAATTCCTTATAGAAGTTTAACTTATTACCATTACATACATACAAAAACATGCATACATACTATAAAATGCCCAGAAAGGCTCCAAAACAACAAAAGGGAATACGGTTCGCACCCTGAGACGAAGAATTCCTTCGTCGGTGACTACATGTTATATATGTGGGAAGGACAAGTAATTTGCCTCGGTCTTATCTTTCCCCCATGAATATGTATGATGATTTGATGACTCGGTGAATTTTTCAGAGAGTTGTAAATGGCAATTTTGTCCTGGTTTTCCTAATGCTCCCTTAATACTCTCCTGCCTCCGCACTTTCCCTCTGCGTATGGGCTCCTTTATATGATAATGCTGCTCCTTTTACAGTATTTGCGAGGGAAGCCTTCCATTTGTTGGCTGGCAGCCGCGGCGGTTTCCAAGTGATCGTAAACCATGCGTTGTTATTTTATTAGCTGTATGTACACTGTAACGAACTACTTAAAGCGGCTCAAATGTGAAGCTCTGGACATGGAGAACTTGGTTAACTTTTCAGATATAGTTAGTATCTTTCTAATACAGGTTGCGTTAGGACGTGATTTTGCAAGTATTTTGTTATTTTGATACTAGTACTTACATTAAATTGATTGGCTTGGATGGAATCCTCAAATGTATTTGTTGGTGTGTTCAAATGATAATTGCACAACATATAGGGATGCATTTTTACCAAAGTTTCCTAAAGCAAAATTACATGCGGGCTAGCTATAACGAATTCATACACAGGGACTCATTGAAAGTGTGTATGTACGTTTATTTCTGGCAGTCGACAAGGCGAGAGATTCTGACATGAATGCAAACGATGTCACTTAGCTCGTCAAGATAACATTTCTTATAGACCAGAACAATATAGTACACTTATTCTTCCTGTATGCATGTGCATGATTGCATGTAGCTACATTGATTTCATAGGGCTTTAGTGTAAACCATTGTATTCATGTATGTATATATACAATAGTAATGTACTTGTAAGTCCTACGTTTGAAACAAATGTGTAATAATAAACAAAAACTGGAGTAAGCATTGAACCTCGGTCCAATCCGGTTGACTAAAGACCTTTGTGCCACCCGTATGCAACATTATCAAGTTGTTCTTATCTTTTCGCATGCTATAATGCTATGTTGTAAAACCTTCCTTCTCTAAGTGGATATATAAAATGTTATATTTTTAATAATTATATATTGTAATGTTATACCACATATGTGTATATTTGTAATGCTGCAATGTATTTTTTCATACAATGCATTGTACTGTAGTAATTTCCAGTGCTTTACAATGTCATAGCACTTGTCTTCTCGTCTGCTATGTAGCATTCTGATGTATACGCCTATATGAATTGTATATTAGCAGCATGTACGGCGTTATCTTTTAAAGATATACATAGAACTTTTGTTATACTTTACACGGACCAGTATTGTCAATAAATGCAAATCACACGGCTGGTTTATCAAAAGCTCCCGGTATCCCCCACTAACGACCTTCATCATCCGGTTGATCGGAGGGGATCCTATACCTCAAATACACACACAAAATTTGCAGCTTACACTACAAGTTTGCAAACCTGCAGCATATAGTTTTATGTATTATATAAGAAGTCAACTTTACCGACATTTGCACTTTCGGAAACAACAATAATAAGGTACGACTGGAGAAAAATAAATCTTGCTGGTGTCAAAGGCTCTTGTACCAAATTAGAGTAACTTTTTTATCTACTGTATTTCTATAAGTATAATTTCTCCTACATGTGTTGGAAATCTGAGAAGCGTTGCTTTTGCGAAGTGTTTGGAGACGAATGGATTTGTGGTAGTTTCCAAACTTATATTCTATGAAGCTTGCAAACTCTTGTGCAGGGTTCAAATACTTACAGTGGGAGTGTATTAGGATATTGCAACATTGACAACTTGAATTTTTAAATTAAAACAAATAAATGAAATTCGTAAAGTAATTCAAACCTTTGGTAAAAGAAAAATTAAAGGATTTAGACCGTACGTAACTGTTGAATGACCCTTGGCAAAAAAAATAGAAGACGCTCATCTTGCACTTTTTCTTCTAAATGATCTCACACTGTTGTAAGTAATAAAGCTATGTATAAGTAAGATTAAGTTTGTAGAAGGGTGTTATATGTTAGTAAAGTTTTTGTGTAAGGTTTAAGTAAGATTGTTCAAGTTATGCATATGTATGTAGCAAGCTAAACTTTTTCTTCTTGGCACGAGTTGCCGAAAAACTTGACACACGCTTTATGCTTTTATACTTTTGAGCACATTACCGGGATCCCCCGATATGTGTGTGTATAGTATATTTATTTACTACCAGCGGCATGGTGTGACAGAGATGTAGAAGAGCGTTTTTCCGCACTTCCACCAACAACGAGACTCCTACCCTGTGTCATCTAATATTCTGCTGGTATTTTTTATACAGCAAAAGTGTAATCACAGAGTGTTTACAATACACTCGTCATGCAGGATAAATTTCCTTGGGGACCAGTCGCTTTTCCTCGATTTTTCTTCTTCCCACTTGTTTGTGTACACTTGGAGAATAACACATACGTACATACAGTGCAAATTTGGCTATTGTGCCATTGTAATAGCGTTAAAGCATTATATTCGACAAGACGAGGTTCACGGAGTTAGTCAATTATTTAGCATTAACAAGCGTAGCTTTGACGAACTTCCAGTATATTTTCCTTGGTGTGAAGGGAGCTTTCACAAAGAGACATGAAGATTAAATCTTTTCTAGTAATAGGGCTGTTCAAGTTGAACGTTGTGGAAGCCTTTTGGATTTGACTGAATTCAAATATGTCACTGTCATCATTAAATAAAGATTAAAGTGCATATCCATGTACGTAAACATCCAAGCTGAATATTTAATTTATATCGCGCATTTCGATCAGCTGTCATTTGAATCCTGAACTTCATATAGTTTGATCAACCCCTTGGGCCATTTCAATATATATACTTTAGATATCAACAAACGTTGATGACGATATGAGCTAAAACTTGCACACTTACGACTTGCTTCTTTCCTATTAGTATTGTCACTTCCTTCAAGTCATTTGCGTTATGCCAACCCACAATCTAATCGGTTTTTATGCTTCTGAAGCCGTATGTTTCCAGCTGACATGCATATAATTAACCCTGTGCTCATCACTGACAAACTTAATTTGCGGAGTATCTGGTTACACAAGGTGTAAATATACATGTAAGTAAATGTAAATATTAATCTCAGGATCGACATGAATACAGGAACTAAAACAAACATACAAGAAAGATTTTCTCTACAAAAATATCATAAAAGTACTAAAAGAAAGCAACATCGAGAATCAATACGGCTGGGTAAATAAAAGCCGAATTTTAAGATCAAGGGTGTTTTCAAGTGCAACTTGATTGAATGTTTACAAATATCAACAACATTTTTACTATTTGAATGATTCAAATCATTCTAGCATTATATCTCTAGTAGCATTTAATGCCTGAAAAATTGCACCAAATGTGAGAATTATTTTGAATCTCGCCTCATTCATATTGCAGCCCTACATGCCCATTTGAAACGTGTTTGCGAAGAAGACTATATAAGCTTTAGGTTAAATGGAGCATTTGGCGATATAAACTGAGAAGAATTTACCAAAGTCATCGTTGTGTAGTTGTGTTGTACTATAGTTGTGCACGTAGAAGCATTACTTATATTTGAGTAGAAACTTGCTCTGAAGACATGAAAGAAGTTTCGATTTTTCAAATTAAAACTTTTCTTTTGAATTCCATCCGGATGGAACATATATGTACACACGTAAAGCGGGTTATTGCGAAGGGAATTGAGCTACAATAAATACAACAAAGATTTTAGCAACTTGCATGTACAATTACAAACTACGAAGTATGTACAAACTTTGGGAGTGCTGACGTACAATTGTAGAACATATATAATACATATGGTGTGATCTCGCGAAATTCGTATAAATTGGCAGATCATAAAGGATACAATTACAAAAAAATATATATAAATTGAAGGATTTTGGATGCACACGCAGTGTAGTTCTATACCCCAAAGATCGAACACATGGCTCTTGACTGCTGCACGCAATGCTCGCTAAATGATGTGCCTTGTTGGCAGACAGACTGTGAAAGAAAAGGATGGTAGCGGTAGTGCGAAATTGAGAATATAGAGGCGTCAAGTTATTATTAAGCGAGAAGCGGTGAAGCTTGCCTCCGCAAAAACGGATTGTGTAGGAGCAACAATATTTGGAGAGGAGATGAAATGTATCTGTTACCCTCAACTCTTCACCAAATTTGTCAATTGATGTGCTGTAATATGCTTCTGTGTAGATTGGCGATGCGACGCAAATTTCCTCTTGTAGAAAGTAAGTCTTGTTGAAACGATTAGAATTTTTGCGAAATTTAGCTTATTCTTGTGCCTATACTCAATAAAACTACATATGATCGTTCCAATATTGTGAAAAATAGTTTAATCCGCTTCTCTCACATGATCGCGTCCTTGACGACGACAACAACAGATATTTATTCAGTGTGTAGTCATCGCATTCATCCAAATCTGTTGAAAATTCCTTCAAGTATGAGATGGAGAAGACGGTCTAGAGGATAGAGATGATTTCGATGAAGATTTGTCAGTTTTACTATACTCCGCACGGTTGGCTATCTATTGCTGCAGTGTGAAGTTGATAAACTTAGTTACATTGTAGAGTTTATATAACTCTATTGAAAGGATATACAGCATTGTAACGTTATCAAGCTTAGGTATTAGATTTAGTATATGAGCTATTTATAAGATCTATATACTTACTTGGTATTATGTACTGTAAGATTTATAAACTTGCCAAGTTGTAAAGTGAACACACATTGATATGCACATGATAAACTCGACTTACTCCATTGATACCTATACTTCATCCGCATATGTAATTGCATAAGTATTGCACACATTGTGTCTGATTTTTATTGACTGCAGGATCATGTGAAGATAGGACACGTTCCGTATTTATGGCCTCGGAAGGCTTTCTAAAAAAACTTGCATTTCACGTCATATCTTGGTGTAGCAATCAAGTTTCTAAGGGAAAACTTTTCCTGGCAACCAAGTCAGCATATATGCTGCAAGAAATTTGCAAATCTGTGTGTATGTTGTTTGCTTTAAAATACCCGTTTACACATTACAAGATCAAACTTTGTTTGTTAGGGTGCTTTCCATGTTGTTTCAGCTGTTGGTTGCATGACTCCGGCTGTATCATCATGAATTTATTTATCATGGTTATTCCTACTTGGTTCTGTGTGGAACTAGTTGGCTGGTCAATGTAACTATGTAAATAGCTGTGTATGTGTATCTGTAAGTGGAAAGGAAGTTTATGGACGTGCATTTAGAATGACAAGTACGGCAAGCTGCTGTGACTTCGGAGAAGCCGTTGAATCATGATTGTAAAATCCGAGTAAATATGCCAAGTGCATAATGCATGTTGAGCAGTTTGGCAGTAGCAGGCGAGCTCTGACTTAAGCATATATGGATATTCTTGATGCATTCATATTTTTTAGATGTATGCACTATGCATATGTATATGTGTGAGCATAATATTATATAGGTATAGATATTGTATTCTCTTATATAGACAAATTTTACGGAGACTTAGGGAGGATACATTATGAATGTGGATAATGTGCGAATGGTTTGTAGACGATATGAGAATCCAATCGGGTCTTTTTCCCTTTCTTCCTCCCTCTTGTGTATATCTGTAAATGTGAACTCAATATCTATAAACCTCTGATTCTTCTTCTTATTATTCTCGTGGTTTTGGCCAAGTATTGAGAAATCGCTGTGGGATTCCATATCCGACCATTACTTTAAACACAAGATATTGCTGATGAACGTGACTATCATTTTTCCCGTGTGGGTCGCTATGTTTTTATACAAGTGCTTCCATATAAGCTCGTTGTCTTGTCTTCCTGTCTGCGGTAGCCCTGGAACATTTAAGGATGATTTAAGTATTATGTAGTGTTTGAATCAGCGAATCAAACACTTTACATGAGTAGTTTAATGGCGCTGTTTCTCAATGGGTAAATACATTTTTATGTGCGCTGTAGCAAATATCTTCACACATTGAGACATAAACATGGCAAAAAACTACGTACAATAAATATTCTTGTAACATTTATAGCATAAAAAAACGGTGCAACGTTTGAATTACATTGCTCATGATTCCCGTTCCACATTTTATTCCCAGAACGCATTACTTGAATCGACCCTAGAATTGCAGAAAATTCACAACTTCTAGTTCATGTATGTAGCTATTGCAGTTCTATACTACAAAAACACGAAGAAGGGAAGATGAGTCGATAGAGAAATTACGGACACGAGCCATTAGGCATCCGGTTGAAGCGAATCGAGATTTTATACGAGTTTACTGCTCTTATTATTGCCTAGAATTTATTTGTTCTTCGTTTTAAGAACAGGTGTGAGCCCATGCAAGTGTCACATTAACCCAATAGATGAAGCTTATGCATATAGTTTTAGGTACATTATGTATGTACAACTTGCCAACTGGATATTCAGTAAGTTGGTTGCTTGACAAAGAGCGACAAGTACTACACACAACAACCAGAACAGTGGTGAAACAGCCGAGGCGACGTTAATTGCCGGCGATGAAAAGGCAATACAATGCTAAAAAGGTAATATACAGTTAAATTAAGCTTACATGACTTACAATTAGAGAGTCCAGGCATGCATGTTCAAGCAACTGTAACTTCATTGAAGAGCAACTCAGCTATATAAGATCAGCTATAACTACATAGACAAGCAACTCCAGATTTCTTCCCACTTGAAATTCTCCAAGGACTTGGGCTTCTTTAAGTAAAATCTGCAGGAGTTCAAGATTTATTTGGAATCTTAAGAAGATAGCAAAGAAGGAAGAAAGTGTACCTAGCCTTGGTTTTCCAGGATGTACACGACTATATAGTACACACACACACTATGTGGATTTTGCGGAACAGCCTACAGGTCTGGAAAAGCTCCCATGCTAATAACATGAAGGAGACCAAATGAGAAATAGTCTGGTGTGGGAGAGTTGATGAAAGAAATTAATCCATGACTAACACCATCAACGATTCCACTTGATACGCTCCACACGTACCCGGTGGGTCTTCCCTTCGAGGATAATAACTCAAGACTTGTCTCAAATTAACTTTTGACGTTACGCTAATGAATTCTCTACTTTTTACCTACTTTTCATCATTCCCGCAGTAGCAAAGGATCAGACAGATAAGGAGTTTGTATGTGAAGTTATGTAGATGCTTACTACGCTGAGTATACAGAGCTTATTTCTTGTGTTCTATATGCACGGCAGGAGATAAATAGTAAAGTACACCAATATTCGCTCCTGTCAGCATACTGTTGTTCGAGGCAATATAAACGAAAATAGATAAAGACAGGATGATCGAATGGACTTTGTTTCAAATTAATTCAACTTCTTAAGTGAAACAATCCCGGAACAATTTACCAACCCCCTCATTGTCAGTATCAGATCACTATCAAGGAGGCCATGCGATCATTAATATCTACTCTATATGCTTTGTGAGGGATGATTCCTCCAGGATAGAAATGAAAGGATTAAAGACACGACGCCGTGGGTTGAAACCAATGCGGAATAATTTTCCAAAATCACTACAAAGCGAAGAAAGTTACTTCCTTGACATGCTATGTACGAGATTGTGTGCCTACAAGCGATAGTAAAAAGTAATGAAAGCAAGGGCGAGTTGTGTTATATCTACGTAAACTTGAACGCTCGTTAATTCGTATATTCATAATCTTTGTTCTTACAACAATATTACAAGCTCATTCACACACATACAAAGATTTCCCAAATACATACTTTCTTCTTCTTCTTGTTCTTCTCATAGCCTGCTAATGACGTGATCATAGATCATTTAACTTTGGAAGAAAAGAGCTTGATGTTGTATTGATTTTCACTAAAAATCTCTCTGTGCAAACTTATTTTTACACTATTTGAACCTACATCAAATCACCAGAATGTGCAGCGTACATGTTCAAAAAATGAAATTGCAGGGAAAAAGTATTTATGCACTACGGCGAGTGACTGTACATGTTCACATCCAATTACACCAAGCTATTTTTACACAACAAATAGAACAACAACAACTTAGCACACTAAACTTGACCTCTCGTTTAGTTTCCTACGCTCAAATTTTTATTATTGACAATTTCCTTTTTCTACACCTAACCTATTACTCTTACCTTAATGCATATGTAACTGTTATAGGCGCGTGTTTATATAACTCGATGTAGAAGTTCGTTTGACCACTATGTTCCATCTACATCACTGCAGAGCTTGAAGAAAGCAATGTTGCTATATATAATTATGCATTGCTTAACTGGCAAAGCCCATGTGATCATATTCAGAGTTGTGTAACAGAGCGAATGTCATGTAACAAATAGGTAGGTTTGTTGTGAATGCCAGATAAATAGTGTTACATGTATGTCTATTACAGAATGTTTATGAGCATGTAGTTTGCTACAATGTGAACGTCTTATTATCATGTGGCATATGTATACAGGTTTATTACATATACAATATAACAAATATAATATATTTACAACCATGCAAAGGTTCGCCCAAGTGACTCCTAAATGCCGTTAGGTTGTTGGTGGTGCAGTGTTGTAGGATGTGGTGTGTCGGTGTGTGGGGATGAAAGCCAACTTTGGATGGCAAAGTAGACGTAGATAGCTGCTGTTGCTGCTGGAGGGAAAGAGGGAAAAGGGTATAATATTATTGTAGGGAGAATATTTGTTTTGCATGCGATGTGACTGCAATTTTTCCGGAGACTCTTCTATTCTCAAGCCGTGCATAACATTTTACTTGCACTGCGTTTTATGCTTATAATAAAGTATTTTGATGAGCACATGTACAGCATATAAGATAGGAACAAATGTATATACATAATACATAAAAATATATACAAGCGTAATTTACATTTTTCATTCCATTTATTTTCACAACCTTTTTTTGGCCTTGCCGGGCTACTCCTGCTACTCCTTCATGGGTCGTCTAACTAACTCTTGATGACTGCGGCTATAAGCCAAGTATTTTTCTGCGAGTATATAGCATGTATGTAGTTTCCATTGAAAAAATCCTCATCGTGTTGTTTCGCTCCTTGGGCAGCGTCGTACTCCATACAATGATGAGCCTAAAAGAGATTTCATGTTGTATAGTAGTGCAATTTCATAATAAACTAAGTGTGGCAGAAGAGCACAGACCAGTGATTGAGTTTCCTAAAAAGAGTTACTCAGCAAAAATGTGTGATCAAGCATTATATTTTTTATACTGAAAAGCTAAATTAGAAAAGAATGTTGGGTGTAGGAAGATGAACAAATGGATATAGAAAAATGAAAGAATGGATATAGAAAACTAAAGAAGAATGGATATAGGAAAATGAAAAAAAGAGTAGATAGGAAAATAAAAAACTGTCGGCTACACTATATACCGAAATGAATGGGGCGACGAAATTTATAGCAGAGTTTTTTATGAAGTTCTGGAAAAAGTCAAGAAAGCTTATTGCACTAAAGAAAATACAAGGAATCCTTTGTGACACATAAAACACAAATAGGAAATATCCAAAATGGCGTTTCTTGGTTACCAAAAGTTAATATTCATTCTAGTCACTCTAGTCTCTCACTCAGCTTCCTACGCAACAATTACGGAATCTAAAATCTTGGACCAGTAAAGTGTAGAAAGTAAAGCAGTTAAGATAAATTAGAATAATGCAGCCAAGCAGGAGATGAAAGTTGCAGAGGCGGTAGACTTCTTTACATCATTTGGCAACTAAATACGGCAACTGTCCTTTGGAAAAGACCGACAAACCCAGAGATACTGATGGAGTAGGAAGATATATTATGTCAATGTAACATGAAGATGTAACAGTCCTTGGATAAGAAAAAATGTAATAATTCCTTTCTCCGGCTTTTACTCTATCCTTGTTTTTACATTCCCCACAGACTTAAGGGAACACGTTTTGATGCATGGGGCTGTTGACATAGAACGTTGGGGGAAAGCTCGGGGAAATTGCTGTTTAGACAGATTTAGGTATAATCCGTGTATGGCTTTTAAACGTGTACATACATTGAAACTTTTAATTATTAATATATGTATTTATCAAGCGTTCATCATTGTTGTCAATTTTTTTGTATTTCAATAATTATCGATCTATCGGTTTAAATGCGTGGATGTATGAGTTTGAGTTGTTATTTTGCTTAGCTATCTCGATGTGCCATTTTGAGTATGATTTAAGTTCCTTTTTAATATATCAATTGATCTGCTTAGCAATGTCGATGTATCGGTTCGAGCATTATTCCGCTTCACTTTCGGCATATTGATATATCAGTTAAGGTTCGTTAATAAAAACAGTTGAGTCAGCGACGGGAACTTACTAGCTCATCAAGACTTTCCAAAGCATCTTAATGGAGTACTGCACTGCACAGTACACTGTTATAATTAACGCCGCTTTTAATATTCTCACAACTGAAACGCTGTACTTGAATGTCCCCTCAGGGAAGGACATGTATGCCAAATGTATTTACATGCACAGAGAAACTCAAGTCATACATTCATTTTATTTTTTCTCTCGTCTTTTCTTTTTTGCTTGCTCCCACACTGCAAAAGCAAACACGTTCCTCGTATTTTTTTCCCGCTAGTCATGCTATTTATATGTAGAGAATGGACGGTAGAGAGAAAGCGAGAGAGAGAGAGAGAGACCGATGAAGAGATAGGTGTGTGCTATATATATATATGCATGCAAAACTGTAAAATGTTAAGGTACAAGTATTTTACTCACGTTTGGTTCTTGCTCGACGCAATTCTATACATTGTGCTGCTGCTGCTGCTATTGCGGATTTTACATTTTCTTTGTTAAATGTTGAGCTATGTCCTCTGTATATGTATAGTCTTTTAACTTTAAATGCGAAATACTTGGAAAATATACTGGGCCGACTCTTAATAAAGCCCATGCATATATTTAGCATGTTGAGGGGTCGTAATATGTAAAGGTTGGAAAAATCCAGTGCAGGCTTCTGTACACATTTGCACATTGTGTACATTTAGCAAGAAAAAAGTAACGTGGTTCTGCGTATACAAAATTTTCTACTGCTCTCAACGGATCTGGCATTACTATGGATCTTGCATTTTCTGTGTATAGTATTATTCAAGTTTAGCATAACGTGTACAGTACAGAAAACGAATATTATATACTACATTATATTAACACTGGCAAAACTCCATGGTTTGCCTCCAGTCCTCCACTTGGGTAATGGTGATGAAGGCAAGGGGGAAGAAGAAAATTTCAAATGGAGAAAAAGAGCAAAGCTCACATAAAAGTTTTAATAATACAGCTCAACTAGCGTGAATGCGATAAAATCAATCCCAACTGAGTATTTAGCTGTATGTAGTAAAGTACGGTCTTTATGGAAGGAGTTACCTTTTTTGCCAGAGTGCCCGCGTACTTTACTACTACTCTCAGCTACATTAAATACGTACATTGTCGGCGAGTCTAGTTGAGCATTCCCAGTGTACGTAATAACTAGCTTCACTGGCTCCCAGCTATACATTTTTTAATTGCCTACACTTTTGCCTATTAATACACGGACTCGGATTATTTCCCGCTATGTATCAAAACCACTCCATTCTTGTTTCTTCAACTCCTTCATCCTCGCCTTCCTCGCTGTTTTTGGACTAACGCTTCTCGATTTAGCCATTCAAGCCGTCAAGCGAAAATTGAAGCTTTGCATCTCTATGTAATTTCACTGCTTAAAGCTATATTTACTGTAGTGGTACGATCCAAATGGTCGTACAATTTTTACAGTATTACTACAATCCTTTATAGAAAATCATGCAGTTTGTACAGTTGAACATAGTCCGTGCATGTATATTTTGCTAAGTGACTTATTAGAAATTACGAACAAGGATTAGGACAAAATCCAGACAGTGATGTGATTTTAAAGCTATGTATTAACTACTGCAGATCGTAGCTCTAGTGGAGTTTATTTAGCCATTCATAGCGTCTCTAAGTCTGATTAAACGAGTACTAATTTAGTATTTTCTCCATAAGTATTTACACGAGACTTATAACAACACATAATTAAAAGCTTCAATGCTACGAGGCTTTACTTGAACATTTTGAAGACCACGCTCTATGACTATGTACATATGTAGTTAGAACTCTCAAAATGCACTGCCGTCGACAACGAAACTTAAAGACCGTGTTATTAAAAGGCTAGTGAGGTTGTGTCGATCATTATGTAGCCTACTTTATTATCCTCAAATGTGCTTGGCTATTACTGAGAAGATAAATTGTTGCGGAATTATAGGAAGGTTAATGCCTCGAAACAAGCTTAAGTATATTACTGCTAAAGGGATGTGAGGATAAGATATATATATAGAGTGTATACATTATATTTATATTAATAAGCATTTTTAGCACTGTATGTATTATTAGTCATCCATATGTGTTCAAGTTCATGTACAAGACTTTGAAAAGTTGTCCACGAGAGAAAAGAAAATGGAAAGCAATTTTTGTACCAGGATTTCATAAGTTTTCTTAATCTGTTTACATGCATGCATGATGACCGACGGAGGAGTCGTGTCTTCTACGCTAGAGCTAAAACTACAGTATCTGTATGACTTTACATATCCCCTTGATACCCTGCAATACGTTGGTAATTGCCGAGCAGTCCCATCATCATAATCGTAATGGTAAATAGGTTTGGAGCAGAACTACTGCGGCAAGTTACATATGAAGGTTGGCATAAAAACGACTAAAAAGGCATATAGACGTGGATTATGCTTTTGGGAGAGACTATCTGTATATATTGATACAAAATATGGAAGTCTCTCCTGTTAATATAGTACCAGCTTTACCAGTGGTACTTAACTATATATTTTGATGCTTAACATGAATTTCGTATATAATTATATTATAATTATATCAAATACACTTACAGTTTTATAGCAAAAAGAAATACGAAGAAATTGCCAAAAAGGATTTGCTTGACAAGGTTTAAAAGGCTGAAAAATAGGGAAATGCAAGGCTCATCATCATTATCATCATAACATTCGGAGGGATGCATCGTATCATATATAGTAGTACTTCATAAATGGGAGAGAATTTAGTAAAATGTCGGCTTGTCATCTTCACCGCAAAGTTACATTAAAATATAAGTACTTACCAAGTAGCAAGCATTTAAATGTACGAAAAACAACTAAAGTATTTATATACTTTAATGGAGTATAATGCATTATAAGCAGCCTTTCTTTCTACGATTCCACATCTTCTATGTAGTACAAAGTATCTATATACCAATCGTCTTATTACACTGTGCCCCGCAGA
>JAQGAK010000727.1:0-56181 GCA_034696945.1 Lipothrix lubbocki
GGCGAAGGATCTTAAAGTACCAATTGCTATCCCTTCAACATAGCAATTGGTACTTTAAGATCCTTCGCCGACGAAATACTTTCAATTCCATTTAATCCAGAACAATTTCTCCAAACTAATTTATGACATATGGAGCTACACATGGAACCTTGTATATGGGATCTTATAGGTTGCATCCACCCACCTACGTTACTCATGATGGAACAAAAGTTACAAAAAGGTAAGGCGTGTAACATGGATGGACGCACTTATTTATACAGACCTTTGCTAATCAAATCATTCGTTCTAGATTCCAAATGCAGCGCCTTGCAACACGCAAGTATGTAATGTTATGTATTTATGGAGAACACAAAACGAAAACTTAAGGGATAAAGCTTAATAAAATTTGTTATTATTAGAAAATAAAAGTGTTCCTGATACAGACTCTCATCTGCACAACTTCAATGTATTATTATGTTATTTTCAGAGTATTATTCCTATTGAGAAATGTTCCATAAGCTTACATTTTATCTTGTTCCAGTATAATTTAAACATTACAACAAACTTCAAGTTGTTTCAGAACCATTTCATGTCAGGCTTGTTGAGCGTACAAAGATATATGTGTATCTATATATTGTACAGGAGAGTACTAGAGAGAGAGAGACCAGCAACGAGCCAACGAGAGATTCTGACTCTGCTTGTCTCTTGTTGACAGACACACGGGGAATTGTCGGCAAAATGCGTATAAAGGTTATCTTACCCCGTGCGGTGTCTCCACTCCTTTTACAAAAGCCAAAGCCTCATAGCATATCAACAACTGGATATAGTGTAATATATAGGATAAATAAGATAACCACTCTTCCCTTGTCTCACATCATGTTTGACATTATTGACACACAAAGAATACACACAACGTCACAGAATTTCATGGACCAAAATATGAGTAGCAACAGCCCAACCATCAGCCAGCCACCATCTAAAACATATTCTACAAACTCCTAACTTGCACGTATTTTTATCAATCCAAACATTACTCATTTTCAACAACAACTTTACTTTCCAGTTTCAAAGTTTTTTTCACTCCTCCGCACTCGCGACTAGTAATTTAGGTTACTTGTCAAATTACAAAGTTTACTCTATCCAATAAGTACAATTGTAATGTAAGGCACAAGTTATGATAATAGCTTTAATTCAATAAAGGAAATGTACGTCTGCATCTGAGCACGCTCCTAAAACAGATCAACAGATTTGGACTTCGAAACATCATCATCTGAATTACAAAAGACTTGTTTTGCCATCAACGAAACTATCGAATCTAAGTATAGAGACGTGATGAAATAACAAGTTCAGAACCAAAAATATTTTTACGCTCAATATCAGCAGTCTTAGCATTCCATACATATAATATTACATAGGTACATACGTAAGCTAAGCACATGGCAGGCCATAAATATCAAGGGACGTTGCGACATTCCACTGCATCAATAACAACAATACTCCAAATTATTTTTTAAAATAGGTTAATTAATAAAAGATGAGTCAATTACTTTGCTTAACGCATATTTTGCAATTTAAAATGTAATATTGTAGGATAGAAAATTCAAATAGTTCAATGTTAAGTTCAGTTACTGTTGAAATTGAATTATTAAACTTGGATCATAACCATTGTATTTTTAGCCTGTAGCACGATGAAGAGCAGATTACCACAAAACATAAGGAGTATCATGAGTTTTAGTGATTCCCCACGACACTGGAATCTGGTTAACTACAACGAGGGACAAGAGGATATTGAAACAGAATCTTGTAGATGTCTTTGTCATTAGCTGTTTCCTTAAGAGTCAAAGTATATCCTTGTGAAAGTGTGGAGATGTGATGGGAATGCACTCCCAATACAGCTCTGTACGAAACTTATTTTAACATATGCTTAAAATATTTAGCATGACAACATGAATGAAGAGAAATAGATCCTTTAGGAAAGATCAACAATTACCCCGCTGTTTGATTTTGTCCAGAGTTGGAGTACTGTTCAATGTATTGTTGTCGGCTTGTTGGGGATGACCACCACCACCACTACTGCCGCTACTTCCGGAGGTCACATGGTGAACAATGTGATGGTGGTTGATGGAAGCGTGAAGGGGATGGTGGTGCATTTGATGAAGTGCAGCAGCAGCCGCGTGGTGATGAACTGCGGCCGCCGCTGCTGCGTGATGACCCCCGTGATGCTGACTGTTTATGAATGAATGTTCGGGTGGACTCAATACACCCGGATTTAACTGCAAATAAACAACCATCGAGCAATTTCATTTTTAATTCATACAATCTTCAAAAACTCATATGGGTGGGACACTATTCTAAACACTCTAGTTCAATTTTACAAACGAGACTGTTGCAGTCCTCAGTTCTCAAAACAGTCCTTTGAAAAGTTTCCAAAACTTTGAAATGACACAATCTCCATGTTTACTTTGTGAGCGCACTTGTCCTGAAAAGTACCTTTGAAGTACCTACACTTCCTCCTCGTCTATTATTTCTTATGTACGTTATTCTAATATTTAACTTATTACATTGAGCTACATATTTTCACTTTAAAATAACAAAGGAACAGGTTTGGTTTGTGGGGAGGATTGGTTCATCTCCTGCCCTGTTAAGTACCATACGTGTCGTAAGCCTGAATGGTCATTCCTCCCTGACGGGATTCCTCATCCCTTCTGAGAAAAAGTCAAATCAACGCGGAAAAATTGAGATGGAAAGTACATGCAATCGTATACTATTATCTAATACAATTTGTATACACGACATCCATAAAATGCACTACCTTAAATCCTGTCTATAAAAATCTTTGTACCTTAAACTACAAAGCTAATACTTTAAAACTGCTTAAACCCTCCTATTGCTTAGTAAGCAAGAGCAACACCTTTCATTGCACATTATAATCCACCATGCTTTACTAAATGTTCCCAACATATTTATCATCCAGTATCCAGTTTATGCAGAATCGGTCTTAAAAGATTAAAACCAAAACCTCCTTTAAACCATGCCCTAGCATAACATTTTCGTTTCGCAAATACGAGAACATTGACATTGGACCATGAAGCTTAACGTTATGTTATACAACAAGGGATGTCAAATGATCAGCAGTTTTTAAGTGATAATTTCCTAAATAAAAAAATCGGTTCCAGGTAATCTATTTACAACTCTGAATTGCAGTTTTGGCTTGTGGGAAATGCCTAGTAATTAAACTTTGACACTTTATGAGGGTCCACTAATACAAAGTAGTTTTCAAATCAGCAAAGATCATAATATAAAAAACCAACAAGTAAAAATACACATCATAAAAAGGGTTTAAACGGCTAATACTCGAACGTTAACTTCCTTTTAAATTATATTCTAGTCGGTGGTCGTATTTTAATACTATAATCCAAACTTTAACAACAACTTTACATTTTACAAATTTGTTGAGAAACATAAGGAAATATGTAATAATGCATTGGCTCATCAGCTGTTTCAAGAATTCTCTACTTCTCCTCCCAACTTTAACCAAAATACCTGTATATCATGAGAATAAAGTAAACTTCCAGATGTAAGTACGTCCTGTCAACACTGAAGCTAAACTATTAATAACTCCAAATAATATTTAGGCCTGCAAAATCTTAATAAAAATAAATACAAGAAAATGCTTGAAATTTTGCCAACTGACGAACATTATATACAACTTTCACAGAACAAATTGATTCGATGTCACACAATCTAAGTATGTACCTATTACATAGAACAAATACGAATAAAGTTAGGAGCAAATACAATAATCCCCACTACTATATAGTCAGCTGTTGAATAAACTTCAGAGAAAGTTTAATGTTAGTAATTATTAGAGGGTTAAGTAATTTTATCAGAATTTCAACATGCAAAATGTTCGCGTTGCACCGTTATGGAATTTCTAAAAATAAGTTTAGTGCATAATATTTAATAGACTGGTAACATACAACACGATATCTAAAGATATTTAACATACAAAACGGTAACTACAAAATTTAACGTACAAAACGATATCTAAAATATTTAACGTACAAAACGAAATCTGAAACATTTAACGTACAAAACGATATATCTGAAACATTTAACATACAAATTGGTATCTGAGATTTAGCATTTAAAAGGTACTTAACGTACATAATTATACTTAACATATGGAGTTAATGCAAGACAATATTCTCTTTAGAAATTATGTAGGATATAAAATACAGGGATGAGAAATGAAATTAATTACGTAAGATGAAGACTCCATTTTGAAACAATCTAGACGCACTATGTACAAATCCAGCAGTTGACAAGACGATGACAAAAAACATTATAGCTTCATATTTTATTGACACTGCCGTTGATTGGCTGCTGATCAGAGGGTAAAAACTGAAATCACTAAGTTGAATGGTAATAAAAAATATGTCAATAAAAAATCACTTTACTTCTCTGCTGTTCTTTTAACTTCAAATATATATACTATACTGATGCTTCTAAATTACATTGAACTTTTATAAGGAGACAACAACCCACAGGGATTTTTTGCTCACTTTCGTCCAAAACTCATGTGGAGTGAATAGTATCAGAAGAAAACAAGACTGAAAGGGCTCGAGTCATTTAACAAAGTCCACACGGAGAGGCTAATAACTTCTCACAGAAATAACTCTCATATCAATTTATTTTAGTACATTCAAGCCTTTATGCTCAGCTGTCAACACCTAATGATTTCAGTATCTTTCAACTTCCTTTCAACATACAGCAGCGAAGAGTTCCTCAATAATGCCCTTCATGTGTATATATACATATATACAGTTTTTGATTTTGATCGATGCTGACTCGCAATATAATATGATATTGCTAATATCCCACAAAGTAATATTGACAGAAAAAATCAACTTGGCTGTATCCCTGTCACACAAATTAATCAGCGAACAAAGTGTTAGCAGTCGTCAATTACACTGTAATAACATATTAGCTCTGTGCAAACGATGACATTTACACACTATTTGGCTTATGGTATATACATAGATACATGATAAATATAATATTTGTAAAATAAATGACTATTACATATTTATTAGTCGCACACACACACACACACACACACACAAGTTCACTTCTCGAATGTAAACATCAGATAAATAGCAAGTGGGACAGACACAATATCATCTCCTATACACTACAATATAACGTGCACATCTTCCAAACCTCCTGATTTCCTCACGACAGTACTTTACTCTAACGCTCAAACCACCCGAATGCTTTACACAATCTCTGTCTTATGAGCGAATCTTCCTAAATCCACGAACAAACGTCCTATGGATCTGCGAACAAGATGTGACAAGTACCCGTTTCAAAACATATCCTTTCGAATCAACTACCACCATCAGCACAACATTTTTTCAACTTTTTCTCTCTTAAACTTTTTCTAACAAGATAAATGAGACCAGCACCTTCACGGTTTACACGTACGTATTAATCAAAATCTTGCCTCGGTTTTGTTTTTCCACACTCCGTCCTAACTTCAGTATAGTCTGTATATATCAGTAAATCACTATTCTTATCTGTTTTTCAGCATCAAAATCTCTGTGTTTATATTGAAATTTCGTACTTAATTTTATGTTAAATTTGAAATCTCGTATACTGTAAATGTAAATTAAGGAAAACTAGCAAGACTTTTTCTACTGGAAAAAATCTATACAGACTGGAGACTTAAGAGCACAGAACATCTGGATGAAGGGTTAAGCCCGCAGCACAGAACCACGTGCAATTTCAGTAAATGCAACAATAACAATTTGCACTTGAACTTCCGTGCAGATTCGCGCGTCTCCCGTTGAATTCCCACAGTTTGCAAACTTGCACACTTAGCGCCTGAACTTGCTCACGATACTAATTACACGTAATTTCTCGATATCGATTACACGTATAAGAGATAAGATCAAGTGCAAACAAATATTGACTGCTGAACTGACTGCTAAGTCGAATAAAAATAAATAAATCGAATAAACATGAACAGAAGGTAGGTGAACTAAAAACAGACTGGGAAACTTTTGGGAACAATTTAAATAAAATTGAAAGTTACAAAAGTGAAACATGGAAATAAAGAAGTGACAAAACTGGCAGGGTGTTATATGGAGCGCATCCTTCCGTTTGAAAAGATTGTGTGAGCCAGTTATATGGTAGAAAGAGGACAGGGAAGTTAAGTAAGACAAAGTGTATGATATAAGTATAGGTGGTGGAAATTTGGGCTGGTTTAGAAGAATACTTACTTGTAGAGGTGGAAGGTAATAGAGTGGATTTAAAGGAGCCTACAGGAGGAGATCCATGTTAATATCTGTGTAAGTCCATTACATTAATCTCTCATTATTGTGACTGTGTGGTTGTGACTTTGGCGGCAAAGCCGTCTCCCGGACTCTGTCTGTATTGACAAAGGTTTGAAGATTACTCAAGAGAGACGGAGATTTGGTAAAGCACAGGGTCTTATATATTGAGACTCATTAGATTAGCCCGAGGTTTCCGCAGGAATCTGTTAAGTCCGCCGCCTCTCAACGTCTACACACATAAGACTTGAAGGTTATGAGAGGAAGTCAAGTGCAGGGCATTGGGAGTTCTCGATAAAAAGTAAAGCTATATAAGAATTTACCTGATGATGAATCTGATGGAGATGAAGTAAATTATCACTTGATGAATTGGGTTGAACGACGAGGTCTTGTAAACAGATTCCTTGTTCACTAGTTGATGTGGAAGAGAGTCCAGTGAGGGAGTCCATGATATAATATTATATATAAGTTGTTAGTTTCTTTGAACTCGTCCTACTTACACCGTGAAGGAATAAAAGGTCGTTGTGGGAAAAAATCCTCTACTACTCCTCTATTACGAGAAGCGACAGTCGTCGTCAGTTTATTTCCAAGTCCCGTTAAACTTCCAGTTATAGAGAAAAGCCTGGAAATTTGCACTCTTGTGTGTGTGTAAAGTGAGTGTAGAATGTGTGTGTGTGTGACTACTGAAGCTACTAGCAGTAGTAGCCTTATGCCAAAAAGGAAAAGGTCTAAAAACCCAGGGGCTCAGGAAGTTGTTTTAATTTAATCCGACGAGGATCAGGAGCAATAATCTGGATTTGTCCAGTCTTCAGAAGGGATCCTAGTAGTTCTCTTCGTAGAAGAACGAAGACTCTCTATGGTAATCTCTGCTGGCTTTGAGTCCGATTTAACCTAAGTCCTGGTTCTATTCATCATTCCAGGGGCTGGGCCACAACCAACCTTCAACGAGCGACTGAACGGGGAGAGGGCGGGTTTCCAACCAACAACGCCTCAATTATAGCCATCCATCCAATCCACCACCTCCCCAACACTTCCCCTTCCAACACACAGCCAAAGAGCCCAAACGCCAATTTTCTCCACACACAACCACCGTCGTTCTTCTTTACGGCCAACTGACTGAACGAAAAACCCAGGAAAACCTTGGCAAATCATCCAAAGCAAACTGTCCAAACCAATGCAATCCTGAAGAGAAACCAGCACCCAACGGGGGCTTCCCAACACAATCCACCAACCTACCTAAGTCCAGCTACACAACCAACACATCTCCAATCATTACCCTCATACTCACCTGATTTTAATTACCCACTACTTATCCCGCACCCTCAACATACTCTCTCTATTACCCCTCCTTCATACCTGTCCTTACTAACCGCTGTCCACTCCCGTCCCAGTCACGCACTTATTGTCCATTGTGCCCAACCGACCGAAGTACCCGCACACACATACTTCCCATTTATACTTGCACTTTGCAATGTCATCCCTGACCCACCCGCCTCATCTTTCATAATATAGCATTTCCTTCCTTATATACATTGTTATAGCCTTATGTGCTTTACAAATGATAGCTTTATGAGCATTGTGGTCTTGCAGAAAGTAATAGTTGTCATCCTTTTACATAAATTGTTATCCCTGTTCATCCAGCGTTATCCATGTCCATCCAGGAAAATTCTCAAATCACTTAATTCCATAATCCCAAGGTTTCTCACCTAAACCCAATTTGTCTCTACATAAAGCCTCTAAGTTCATTACACTTAATCTACATCTCTTATGGCACCATTTTATTCTAACCCATTTAGTCCGAAGTGGTTTAACTTGACTTAGATTAATTAATTCTATTATTAATTTAATTAAGCCACAATTGTTAGCTCCTACTCCATCATTTCCAAACCGCCAGGATCAGTTAATTCAAATATTGGCAAAGCTTTGATAATTACATAACTCTATTTATTTTTTATTTCGACACATTCTTTTGCAAAATAGACTTCAAGACAAGGTTCAACGTAGGTAAGTATGTACATAGAGAACGCTTCTGAGCTTTTTTAAGCTCGCACACGCTTTTACTGAAACCCTTCAGGCCTCAATTCTTGGCCTCCTAGATAAAAATCTATAACTTTTATGATTTATAAATTCAAAACATTATGGAATAAATCTATTGAAGAAGTTGGAGACTGATAAGGAAAGTATATGACGAAGTTCAAACAAAAAGACAGCATTGTAATAAACTGAAGCCTGTCAGTAAATTCATTAACTTTAGGATAGTAAGTCTTTGGAATCCTTTAAGACCCAGTGCAGTAGTAATTAATGCTCCAGATACAATTTATCAAGAGAGTTCAAAAGGTTAATTATATTTGTGAGGAAGAAGAATAATTGAAAATTGGCTCTAACCAGAATGTCTGGCATTATTTCTTTTACACACGCAGTCCATATATATACTAAATATAATAAAAGGAAGTGCCTTGGGAAAGGTAAAGGCAGATGACAAGACCATAAGTATAAAGATTGGACCGCATTCGAAGAAAGTGAAAAGAGTGTTGTAAGTTACGACGTATGTATAGTGCGTAGAGAGTGAAGAGTTTTGCAAGTGAATAAAGATTGGAATAAAAGGTAAGAGGAGAGACGACGGCCGATGATAAAAGTGAAATAGTGAATGGTCTTTCTTTTGCTATTCTTAGTTATCTCGTGAGATTTTTGGCTAAGTACAGCTTTGTGAGAGATTTAAAATATTTTGTCACTCGTTAAGAGCGTAGGAATGTTGTAAAAAACTAGCAAGATTTTCTTCATTCAATTCATCATTCACATGTGTATATATGTAGACACTCGGCTTGTATGGAGTTGCCGAGGGGATTTAAGTTGAAAAGGCAGTCTCTTCATATATAACTTACCCAATATCACCCGTCTTTTAACAAAACAGTCTCACTCCCATTTCACATACTTCTTATAGTCCCACGAAT
Source organism: Lipothrix lubbocki (assembly GCA_034696945.1). Taxonomy (NCBI): domain Eukaryota; kingdom Metazoa; phylum Arthropoda; class Collembola; order Symphypleona; family Sminthuridae; genus Lipothrix; species Lipothrix lubbocki. Next base: position 9,266 of record JAQGAK010000727.1, read on the forward strand.
GCGCCTATGCCGCTACCTTTCTCCGGGGTCGTTCAACAATATCGTTTCGTATAAAAATCACAATTTACATAATCGGATTGAGCTTCATTTGAATTAAATAGAATTAAATGATTATTTTAAGCACCACTCGTATTAAATAAAATTTGATGAACATAATTATTAGAATCATTTGAATTAAATAAAATTAAATAATCGTATTATGGAGAAACCGCAATCATACCAGCATTTGTGGCCGCATGCGAAAAAATTGTAATTACAAAATCCTGGTAAACTAAATGGATTCCTTGAAAACGACCAACTTGAATAGTCCTATCACATACTGTTTCCATCTACTTTTTGCCACCCATGTGTGTATATAAGTAAGGTCCCTATAACAGATGCAACAATGTTATAAACTATGAATGTAGCATTATGCATTATTGTTATTATGTAACGTTAGAGCAATCATATAAATATTTGACTATTGAGATGATCTTGTATGTGAGCATTATACATGTGGGTAGCCAAATACACGTATGTGTGAAGGTTGTAGTGAAATATAGGTATGACTAGTAGTGTTATAATATCCGAAAAGCGGTATATGTAGTGAAGAAAAGTATGTCCGTGAGATGTACAGCATATGTAAGTATACTGGGAAAAGATGTAGAAGTATAAAGGAGGAGAGGTAAAACCAAAGGAAAATCAGGTTCTCGGGAGAGGATGTTCGGAAATAGGGAGCCTGGTAAGTAGTTTATTTTATATGTGCTCGATGAAGTGTACAGCTCAGGCTGAGCTTATACATATGGGTTTCATGATTGATGAGGGTGAACGCCTCCTCGGTTGTCACGGTTTCATTTCATTGGGTACGAGTCCCAGTCCGTAGTTTGGTTGGTTGGTTGCGGGTGAAAACGGGGCAGTTCATTTTCTCTGTCTCCCGGTTGCCTAGTGACTCTTTTTTCCTTTTCTTCTCTCCCGCATTCCCTGTAACAACCTCGCATCTCTAGACAAGCAGCATCTTCTTCGGTTCTATACTCCTATTTATATCTTTTTTGTACTGCAACAGCTTCTGATTCTATTCTATATAGATGATTTTATAAGAATTAGATACATGTTCGACTTACATGCAAGTCAACTTTATAACTGACTTTTTTGCTTCTTCTTCTTCTTCTTCTTCATACGTGCGTGCTCAGTTCCGTTTATTGTGTTTTCGTATATGCGTCTAGCCTTAGTTGCATAACTGCTACACAAATATAGTGGGGTTTATAGTTATAAACTTACTGGTTGCTTTAGTCCCTAACTCTTGCCGAGCTCCAATATTATCTGAAACAATTTTCTCAGTCGTAATTTTATTCCAATCCGATCTCCTCTCCAGTCTCTTTTTTCGCTTTAATTTTTAAATCAACATGGAAAATCCCAACGCTTGGCAGCATCCAGTCGGGAATTGAACCTTGTTTAAACAAAATCACAATTTTCACCTTCCCTGCCTCTCAGGGATTATTAGCTTGTCGCGGAAATTCAAAAATGCTACAGTCTTCTTAGACATGCCAACATATTGATTTCCATTTTCTTCGCAAGGAGTAAATGTAAAAATGTAAGGGGAACATTGAAGACTTTAGGTTCAAACCTATGATCACGTACGTTGACAACGTTACATTTTGAAGACACTGCATATGTACGTACATGGAGTGAAGAACCTTGGAGGAGTTATATTGGTTATGTATATGAACCTTGAAATAGGTATGTACATGGAACTAACAGAGAGCTATGTTTGTGCAGATTGAAGTTTTTACATCCCAGTCTATTATATGAAAGTATAAGAAGAGTTTTTTTTAGACGGGAGACTTTGATGGAAGTCAAGAAAGCAAAAGAAAAAGCAAGGAGATTGTTGCTGACGAAGCACATGAGAACCGGAGAGACAATAAACAAAAAATCAATAAGTTTGACATGATGTTGACGACAGAGGATGGAAAGAAGTAGTAAAAGAAGGAAAAGGGAGAAGGGAATTGATTGACATGGAAATACCCATGGGAGAACTCCCGAATCTGGGAGGTAGGCCGGAGCGTGCGGTTCAGAGAGAAAACCGTTTTCATACGTGATTACACTTTGTCCTTTTGGAAAATTAGGGGATTTAACTGATAATATGTAATTTGTATTTAATCGAATGGAAGTTTTGTTTTCTGATAAAGTCATTCATGAACGATTCAATGACTTTCAGGCTCTCTACATTTGTATGGGTATGTATATTATAGTGTATAATTTGTATCGTGTCTTATATATGGCATTTAAGTTATAGTCGTAATAGTTATCAGTTATACACAGTCTATACGTATACACTGTAATATTGTGCTGCACAAGAATTTCCAGTGTTTTGTATAATCATAGTGAAGGCAGGACTAACCAAGACAGAAACAAATTCTCTATTTTCCACTGCAAACTTCTGGGGCTACAATGACGTAACTAATTTTAGTTGACATAATTGAGTTGTGAATGCTGAATTTTGATAGCCTATAGACTTTACGGAGAAATTCGAAAATCCTACACTTCTGATCTAAGACAGCATCCTCAAACAACCTTCTTCTACCTAAACCCTTGAGTTATTCAGGATCACGACATTAAATAAAAATAATTCCTACCGAACATACCATTTATGTAAATCAAGTCCGAAGGAATGAACTCCTAAGGCTTATAGGAAATTGAAAGAATTCCCAGAATTGAAGAAAATGAAGAATAAGTGAGAGGTTAGAAATGTATCTAATGAGCCTGGAGGAACGGTTGGTTGGAGTGAACATCTGTAATAAAAATTAAGAAGCAGAGAGTAGGAAGTATCTAAGCCATTGGCTCTTCTGCAGCTCTCTCATTGATCCAAACTGCAAATTTGTGGTGAGGAAGTAAAAGGTAGTGGTAAGACAAACTCGTTCTCTTTCCGTGCTCCAGCATAGGATAATAGCGTATATATAAAAGATTCAAATCTTGTGAATATTCAATGAGTGAAGTTGTAGTAGGCGTAGTGGTAGTAAGTAGGAAGTTTAGAGAAAGTTGGATTTTCCTTCATTTCTTCCAGCAAGACGAACTTGTGTTTTTTTGTTGGTGAAGTTGTTCCTTCCTAGAAGAATGTAAAATTCTGATGTTGTTCGTAATGCTTAAGTTGTACGTAAAGAAGGAAGCAAAATGCTGATGTTGTTCGCAAAGGAGTAAGTAAAATGCTGATGGTAATGGACGACGATTGTTGATGCTCCGAACATCCAAGGTCCCGTATGAATAATATGAGAAAATTACAGCATGGAGAATTTACTCAGCCATGCAGTACACTTTTCATATAAAATGAGCGTGAAAGCGTGAATAATTTCCCGGTCTCCATAAAAACACCCGGCTTGATTCACATGCATTTTATACTACCGCACGCCTTGAATTAAACCGAGCCCTTCCAGTTATACACTCCATCCTTTCCATTACAAAACTATAGCATGTAAGTACACACTAGCCAAAATAGAGGTTTTCACCCAAATATCGTCGTCTGTAACTTCCCTAACATAACATTACTGAACATTACATAACACCACTGAGCATAGCATGCTACATAACACATGACTGTGACATAACAGATGATATACAAAATAGAAACTTTTGTACCCCAACACATACGGAGCAAGGTAACTAGACATAACAAAACGGAACTGAACGTAACATTTATAATATGAACATATAGCATGACATAATAGAACTTAACATAACGTAACGGAACACATAACATGCATTCAAGACAAGTGGCTAAAAATTTGCGTCATCCATCATTTTCCCCACAGAACTGCTCCGTTCCTTGGCACAGCCAGCCCTTTCAAATTTCCACTTCTTCGCCTGTTTCCCGTCTTTATTATCTCATTCATCCCAAATTTTGCTTGAAGTCATCAACTTTCCCCGTAGTTGCACTTTTCAGTTCACAACCATGTGTCTTTGTCTGGGTCATCCTGCCTTTAAAATTCCCCCCATATGTACTTCACTGACACGAGTGTTTATCAAGCACGAAAAATGCTTCCGCAAAATCTTTTACAACAGCGAATTACAAGGGGATTTTAAATATAAAATTTACTTTATTTTATTATAACAGCTTCATCCAAATTAAATCTAAATTTATCTAGAATCTACAATATTGCGACATAAAAAAACTGCATACTATGTAAAATGCACAGTGATAAACTAAACCGGCCATAAAACCAAATGACGTAAAGTGTGGAATATAAAACTTCCGATTGCCCAATGCATAAAATAGTAATATGTATGCTTGTAGCAATTAAATGAGTAACTCAATGTATTGAAACTGAAGGTTGAGAGAGGGCTGGAGCTAGTGGGAGCTCTTAAGTACAAATGATATTTACGGGTGTTATCCCTCAATTAAATCAGCAAGCCCGTTGTGATGATAGTGAGTATAAAAGACAGTGTGGTTAAGCGACGCATCCTATTGTACTCGCTTGGGAAAAGCGGAGTATCAATTTTAATAATCGAATCAAATCACACTACGGCAATATGGTCTGTGAGCAAACACATTTTTGATTTTGACTGTTTGTGTATATGTATAATATGGGAGAAGAAACATTTGAAAAAATGATCCAAATAGCACCATTTGGTCCTTGCTTACACTATTACGTTGATGGATAAAATGCCTCTCTGTAATTCATGTCCTTTGTTAGCATATATGTAGAGCCTCCTCCTTTTTCCATATTTCGACATATGCAAGGAATATTTGTTGTACGAGGGAGAAGGGCCGCTGAAATATGAAGGTTTGTAGGTGTAAATACAATTTACATTTGAATCAGTACCAAGAAGAGCACACGCCTACTCGAGCGGTGGTTGAATGTTGAATTGAGCCACCCGGAATACACACACACACGGATCTTTTGCTGCTGGTTTCACACTTGTCCCTCTTGCACCTTATGTACAGAGATACGATCGACTGATCGCGACCGACGTTCAACCCTGTTTGTTTAGATTAGCCTGTTTAAACAAGAAAAAAAATGTATATGGTTGAAATAATAATGCTAATATCCTGGACCATCCCTAGGCTCATTGTTGACATTGCACTTCCCTCAATTTTTTGCATACACACTATTCGGGCAGGTCTGAGGTCGATGAAATTAAGAATTAACGAGCGCCCCTTCCGCAATTGTTTAAAGAATAAATCGCATATAAATTACTGTATTTACATTGGGACAGATTTTTCGGTAGACTTTTATCATACCCACGTTGATGGCATCGAGATCTGAAACATCTCTTATATCCCTTAAAGATATCTGAAACATCCAAAAGATATATGGAACATACTAAAAGATATATGGAACATACTAAAAGATATATGGAGCATACTTAAAGATATATGGAACATACTAAAAGATACCTGAAACATACTTTAGATACCCTAAACATACTAAAGGTACAAGGACCATACTTCAGATACCTGAAATATACTAAAAGACGTGTGTGCAACTTGCTGAAAGATACTGGGAACATACTAAAATACCTGTAACATACTAAAAGATACCCGAAACATGTTAAAAGATACCCGAAACATGTTAAAAGATACATGGAACATGCTAAAAGATACATGAAACATACCGAAAGAACAGCGTCACATTTAAGCTGCTATAGTTAATTAGCATTGAAAATCGCTGAATTTGGATAGAGCATCATTGAGGATTTGTAGGTACTCAAGGAAAATCACAGAATTCACATGGAATATTGCAGTGTCCACATAGTGGATCATCAGGACTAGCCGCATGTAAAATCGTTGGTTGATGTTGGGCACTATGACATGATCAAGTGTACAAGTGACTGTAGTTTAATTTGATTGATCACCTCATCAGCTTTTGTTTCGCGTTATTGCTGCCGCTTTTTGTAATGTATAATTTCATGCAAGCAAACCTTGCCATCTGTTCTACTTGAATGAGTTATCGCGTCCACATTTTGGACTGATTCTGTATTATACACATACATATACTATAAAAGTCACCCTGGCATTGGCATATGCACAAGTGCTTGTATTAATTTGCTTGTTTCTCAATTTACATAATCGCTTACCTATATACACTATTTTTTATTTAATTCTTGTTTGGGAATTGAAACGCTTTGTGTGATGGCTATAATAATTAATAATGCTGCTATGTAGTTGAATCTATTTATATTATGGTACTTAACCTCTTTCTAAAATTTCCTTTTCGAAAGATTCAATTTTGTTAGTTGGTTGTTACTCTACTTTCCATTGCGGAACTTAAACGTTTGCTACTTTTCGTTCAAAGTTAATTGTTACCTATATACCATCAGGAATTTAATAGCTGTTTTTGTTACTTGCTCGACATATATGTGTTCTTCTTTTATTTTTCGCTTGACCTTATGAATTACCACACCTTTCGTTGGACAATTAATTACTACCTACTTTTCGTTTGGCAATTAACTCTTCTCGATTTTTTACTTGACAATTAATGACTGTCTACTTTTCGCTTGGCAATTGACTCCTCTCAAATTTTCGCTTGACAAGTAATTTATAGTCTATACCCTTCGCTCATCAAAAATAACGCTTTTCTACTTTCCGTTAGGAAATTTATTGGTTTCTATTTTTCATACTAACTGCTCAATTTTTGGCATGGAATTTATTGTTGTGTACTTTTAAAATTAATTACCACATTAAAATGTATTGTAGTCTACTTTCCATTGAGGAATTAATTGTCGTCTGCTTTCCATTGAGGAATTTATTGATGTCGTCTACTTTCCATTCCATTCATGAGTGCATTATTTGTAAGCATACATAGTCTACATTCCACTGAGGAATTAATTGTCGTCTACCGTTCAGGAATTTTTTATTTATATTGTCGTCTACTTTCCGTTGAAGAATTAATTGTCGTCTACTTCCCCCCTGAGGAATTAATTCATTGTACTTTACTTCCCCCTGAGGAATTCATTGTCGTCCACTTTCCATTGAGGAATAAGTTGCTGTCTAATTAAATTTAAACAAAGCTATAGTTGTCTAAAATTTGAAACTTCATTTTTGTCTAAAATTTTAAAATTCAATGTTGTCTAAAATTTTAAAATTCATTTTTGTCTAAAATTTTAAAATTCATTTTTGTCTAAATTTTAAAATTCTGTTGTCTAAAATTCGAATAATTTATTGTTGTCTTATAGAAATTGAAATTTGAAAATTCATTGTTGTCTAAAATTTAAAAATCATTGTTGTCTAAAATTTAAAAATCATTGTTGTCTAAAATTTGAAAAATCATTGTTGTCTAAAATTTGAAAAATCATTGTTGTCTAAAATTTGAAAAATTCGTTGTCTACAATTTTTAAAATTCGTTTGTCTAAAATTTGAAAAATTCGTTGTCTGTTTTTAAGCAGCATGTTTTTAAGGATATTGGATGATCCCAAAATTTATTTCACCCTGATTTTTGGTTTTGTGAGAACAGTTTCGTTCTTTTTAATTCATTGAAAATTCGTTGTCTAAAATTTAAAAAAATCATTGTTGTCTAAAATTTTAAAATTGAATGTTTCCTAAAATTTTAAAAATTGAATGTCTAAAATTATTTGAAAAATTCTAGCAAATTGAATGTTGTCTAAAATTATTATTTGAAAAATTCTAGCAAATTGATAGTTGTCTTGCACAATTAAATTTGAACATTCATTGTTGTCTAACGTAATTTGAGAATATTCATTGTTGTCTAAAATTCTAAAAATTCATTGTTGTCTACTGAGTCAGCGTGAAATGGATTTGTTGTCTGCTCTACACGTCTGAAATGAATTCGTAGCCTATATGTATGCTCCCCCCTTGACAATTAATTTATTGTTGTCTACTTGACATTCTTGCTCCTCATACACTATTAAACAATGCCAATATCTGCGTAGATTATACCCTGTGGGAGTTAAATGTAATTACATGAAGCTTGTGGCAAATTACACAAAGTATACATATATGTTCACCATTAATAATGGCAATACGTAAAAAAAGAGGCAACAAGAACAAGAAGACCATTTGCCTTTAGTAAATTTTGCAAAAAAAAATGAAAGCTGCGTAGTTTTTGACTCTGAGGGGAAGTACATATTTATATTTGTACATATAAGTTGATGATGATGGAGAGTTGGAGGATGGGGAAAAAAATCTGTGGATGGTAAATGGCAAATGGCTCTATAGTAAATAGTAATGGCGAATGGCAAAAAAACGTTGTGCAAAAAAAAGGGAAATGATGTCCGAAGCTTGAGAGATGGAGAAGACGCTCTCTATTCCGCTGGCTGGAAACAATGAAGTGGGAAAAAGTTGAGTTGAGTGCGGCGAGAGTTAGAGGGCCACGTTTTATGTTGTTACTCCTTGTACAGTTTCTGTTATGTGCTTAGATACAGAAGGTTTCTGTATCTAAGCACATCAACTCCCCATCTCGAAGAAGATCAGGAATAGGGAATCCTGCAGATATCTTTTGTTCTGCTGACTTGATGTCTTGGTTGTGGATTACCGAGCAAGATTTTAAAAATTTTAATAAAATCCAATTATGTCGTCGGCTATTAAGGGTTTAGTTAGTAAAAAGCGTCGACGGTACAAGCAAGACGGATTCGATCTTGATCTAACATGTAAGTCTCCTTTGACCTTAATTTTTTTTATATATGTAGATTATACATTCTCTTCACAAGATATATATTAATTCGCTCAAGCCCAAACCCTTCATTATCTTTTGTTCTACATTTGCCAAATTATAATATGAGAGAGAGAGAGAGCATGAGCTTCAATGGGGGGTTTGAGGATAATGAGCAAAAATGGGATAATAAATTGAAAATTCTATTTCCGTCTCTCTTTCATTTCAGACATTTGTGATAATGTAATAGCTATGGGATTTCCTGGTGAAAAAATAGAAGGATTGTATCGTAATAATATCGATGATGTGAATAAATTTTTGGAAACGAAACATAAGGATCGATATAGGATTTATAATTTATGCTCCGGTAAGTCCACTTTCTTGTCCTTTGTCTCCTCTTCATTTCCGATCACTTATTATTTAAATGTCTTCAGGGGAACTGGAGGTATCTTGTATGAGATGTGCGAATATTGGCATTCGTAACAAAGAATTTTTTTTGGCATGGGATCAGTCATGATGGTGCATAGGTGTAGTGGTGAAGGATATTGATGGAGGTTAATGATCATTTTGATCTTTAAACATTTTCAGAGCGGTCTTACGACTTATCAAAGTTCCGCTCCGGATCCGTAGCCCATTATCCTTTCGAAGATCATAATCCCCCAAGTTTGGATGTGATACCAGCATTCTGTGCAGACGTCTACAACTGGCTCTCCGGTCATCCAGAAAATGTGGCAGCTGTACATTGTAAGGCTGGTAAAGGTCGAACCGGTGTCATGGTCTGTTGTTATCTTCTGCATGCCGGAAAGGTAAAAACAGCCACGGAGGCTCTTTCCTACTACGCTAATATGAGGACTCACGATCGAAAAGGGGTCACAATACCAAGTCAGCAACGCTATGTTATGTACTATGAACATCTTCTAAAGAATCCTGGTGTTGAGTACACACAGAGGTAAATTTAATGTTTCTATTTGACATGTATTTTTGTAGTGGTATTTTGTAGTGAGACTAGATACAATTTTTGATTGGTAAAAATAACATGTACCAATTTTAGTAAATTAGAGTAGTATCATTTGTTTTGAGATAGTGTAGAAAAGCTATTATTCGGATTAATGATGTGTTTTCGGTTTGGAGGATTTTGTTTTTAATTAGCTGACAATCGTTTTTCCCTTTTTTTGTTTTAGTTTTGTAAATCTTACAATTTGTTGTACACCCTACAGACCCGTCCTCTTGACGTCGATTAAAGTAACGGGAAATCTTCACTTAGCTGGAACATACATATTAAGTTTTAGTCTTTACAATTCGGGCATTTACTACGGCTCCGGTGGTGTTGAATGGAGGAGAGCGACGCAGGGTGCTGGAACCCTCAAGCTACTTCTAGACAGTAATATACCACTTAATGGTGATGTCAAAGTTGATGTATTTGGCAAAAATTTGATGAGAAAAGAAAAACTATGTCAATTTTGGTTTAACACCTTTTTTCTTGAGAATAATACGGAAGAGGATTGTGATGTCCCCACTGGAAGTGTAAGGTATGATCATCTTTCTTTTCTTCTAATTAGGTCACAAGTTCTGCAGTATGTAAGTTTTGTAGTCAAGTTTACCATTTAGTTAACCTCATTATTTGTGCCTTTGCCTAACTTTATTTGAACTATTTGAGCAAATGCACAAGTGGTGCATTTATGTGAATTTTATGATTTGATGCCCAAAATTTTGATACTGAATTTTGTGTATGTATAGCTATTCATTTTTAGGTAATTTTATATTTGTTTTACAAAGGATATATTTTCTCTCGACAGGTTTACTCCGCAAGAATCTTCGAATTCGAGTCGTGAACGTGACTTGGACCGCACCATGTCTTGTCCACCCCCGGCGGACACTCAGCGACCAGCGCTTCCGCAGCAATGGACGAGGTGTGTATCCGTTCGTCGTTTAACTACTTCAGCAGCTTCTGCGACAGAGCTATTGCTAAATATGAAACCATCATTGAGTCTCAAATTAAATAAGACTCAATTAGATAAGGCAGTTAAAGACAAGCAGGATAAAGTCTATCCAAGTAACTTTAGTATTGAATTAGAATTCTACGAAGATTTTATAGATAATAACAAAAGTGGCTCATGGACGCGATCGAATTCAGATAACAACAGTCGTAATCGAGGGAGTATTAGTTCCAGTGACTCAGAATCCGATGAGTCCAGTGCTTCTAGTTTAGATAAAAATTGCTTTAGGGAGCCCGACTGAGGGAATTTTAAACCTTTACCAAAAATATAAATTGAAAAACGGTATAAAGTAATTATATAAATATTAATATATTGATGGAATGCAGAAAAAAGATAAAAAATCAATCCTCCCTCGCCCGCCTCTCTCCATATCCCAACCATCCCTACTACATATAGATATATATATATACATAAATCACACATACAGTTTTCTCAAAACCCTGTTATAATTAACTAAAAAGTATAAAATGTATGCAAAAAGTAGTAGCTACATATAAACACAATAAAAACCATGTAATTACTGCTGGAGCGATAACATTACGATGGTTTCCCTCTTAAATAACAATATATACTATAAATAACTATCACGTCTCTTTTCTGTTTTCTTTTTGAAAAACAAATCTGTGTTTTTATAACAACCAAATTACCAAATAAAATCAAGATCAAATGCGCAAAAATCACTATATATTCTATATTTGTACTTTTTTTCACCGTTATAACGCTGTATGCCACTGTTATGATGCCGTGTCACATAGTTTTACTTTTAATTTTAACTGTATCCCAAAATAGTTATCACCATGTCACAAGTGTTAATTCTAGAGTTGTTCCTTATTTTCACTAATTTTTAAGCACTCTGTTGTTGTCAAAGGTGAACGGCAAAAATATTTTGGCCTTTTATTAAATCACGGGAGCTTCAGAGGAATCTTCCAATAAGTGTGTATACCTGTGATTCACATAAGTGTCCTCCAACACTTTGATGCGGGAATGGCAAAGAGATCACCACATTTTATATCCGAACAGGTCTTGTATGTTTCACAAGGATAAAATCATTTGAAAAATTCTCTGCTTCAAAAACCATCAGGGGCCCATGGTTAAAAAATTCATGGAGACATATGTACATTGTACATTGTACAAACATGGAGCTCTCCCTTGGTGGAGAGGCAAGACAAACACGAAAATAGATCCTGTTGCAGCATATTTTCAAAATTTTGCAACTGAGAAAGGATCGGAAGTAGAAAATCCACTAATATATCCGGAATTAACGGACGGAATTAAGATACGAAGTTCTCTGCAACGTTAAATAATTAAAATTCCACAAATTGTGATTTGTCATGGCTTCTTATTCAGAGTTATATTTCCATCCAAAGTATTACAAAAGTATGAAAAATTATTACACTAAAAATATATTGACAGAGCTGCCATAATAGAAAGACATTGTCCCCGAAGAGTTACAGATCAAGTAACAGATCATAAGTACACCGGAATTCTTCCCAAAAATACTATAAATTGTTCACAGCTATTGTTAAGAGACCCACAATAAATATTTCAATGAAGTACCATAAAGTAATACACTACAAATAAGCTGGCAATGCTGACGACGGAATAGAGAGACTCAATTCTCCTGGACGAGTTGCACAGATCCTCAGAACAATAACATTCTTCCCAGTACACACCATTTGGGTAGATCCCCCAATTACAGATTCCCGTTACTCCCGTGCTCGCAACGCTTGTACAACGTCGGATCACTTGCCTCCATCTGCAAAATGAAGAACAATAATGAAATAATGTTAACATTATTGAAACACTAATATTATTCGTACGTGTATCTGGCAAAACTTTTCAAAATTTAATCATAATTAAAATGCAACAAATTAAATGATAATACAGAAGACTAATTACCTCCCATCCCAAATAAACCCTCGAGGACTCTGCTGTGTAATTTTAATACACATGGTCCCAGGGGTCACAGCCAGGTCGCCTTGACAATCTACAGCGTCATGACGTTCCGAATCGAATCTGCCGTAAACTCCACAGGAGTCTTTCCCCTCGTCTGAGCTGCATTGGTAACATCGGATGGCATCTAAAAATTAATATTAAATAATTAGTTCTACATTTTAAAAGTCATTTATTCCCACTATTACCCATTTAGCGTACTAATCTTAAACTACACCTTCCTTGTGTTTTTGAATACAATTTTTAATACAAAATTCTGGACAAAATCAATTTCAAATAATTTTGACAGCTTTTTCAGCACATGGGGTAATTAATTAATAAATGTCACTTACCACTTGTCTTAAATAATAACAACAAAAAGCAAAACAATTTTAAAAACATGATTGAGGTGTGGTCTGGACGGATCTCATCTCAGTTCTTGCATCCGTTTGCCGTTTAGTCATTCGTTCGGGTGGGAATTTGGACAGACAATTTTGAAATTCCCACCCCGCGCTCTCAGATTTTAGACCCTGTAATGGAATTTTTACCCGTCCCTGCGAACGGTTTTGGGGTAAATATTGTTCGGGTTACAGGTTCGGATTATGAAGACCCGGGGCTTGTAACTTGCAGCTCTAGACCGAGATTGCTGTATAATATTATTATTAATTATTATAAAATGTCCCAGCTTTTTTATTGCATAATTTAATTTTTAATTTAAAAAAATAATTTGCAAAATATTTAATTTTAATTTAATAATAAATTTCTCAGTACTATCATCGCTATGTAATAATTTAGGAATTAGCAATAAAATGCTAAAACAGTATTTTTAGCTGCCGTAAAATTAAGAAACTTCTACAAAATCGTGTAATAGTACATTATTGACAATAATTTATTTATGTTAATGAAATTGCTTTATTTATTTATATTTTGGTATTTTTATTTAATTTTTTAAAGTTATTTAATATTATTACAGAAATTTTTAATAAATTTAAACATTTCTTAAATAATTCATATTAATGGAAAATGCATTATGGCTACGGATAATTGGTAAGATTTGAATAATATTGATTCACTACTTTTCCCTTACAGGAAGGTTTGTCAGCCAAGCCAAGACGGAAAAATTGGATTAATCTTCAGCGCATAAAATTTTTCCGATGTCGGATTAATGTCAATTGTTCTTATTATTCCCCGAGTTTTAGAAGCAAATTTACAGATGACATTTCCAAGAAAGTTATCTATTGAAGTCACTTCCAGCATAACTTCTTCCGTGCATAATGTCCTACTTTATAATGATTATCTGTAATTATATATAGGATTGTATTTTGCTTAGTTTATAAATTATTATTATAGTGATATAGATTGATGATGAGAAGATGGAGACAAGTCTTGAGGAGCATCTCTCTCATTTCTATACAAATTATAAGCTAATAATTCTTTTCTGCAAATCTCACAAGAGTTCTGGCGCTGACAGGTGAAAGATTGCTTTTCACATGGTGTCGCTCGAAGACTGGAAATAATTCAATGGGAGCGATAATTAAGGAGCGAGCAGGACTTTACAAATTACAACTTACAATTATTTCAATTTTAATTATTAAAAGTTTGTGCTCGGCATGATGCTAAATCGCTCGTTTAATAAACAATTAAAAGTTCTTGTATACTGAAATGGCAACGGTGATGCCTATGAGTACGACATGCAAAAGGAGATATTTTTGTATATAGTTTGGTGTGTATAATAAACACACAATGTTATAGTATATGGGAATTAAAAAAAATAGAAAACACTTAATGTAAGCATATTACATATTTATAGTAGAGAGCTAAAATATGTAATTATTTGAGGTGAAATAAGTGTATGCAAATGTTTTAAGTGTAATTTAAGGTATAGAAAGAGTCCGCGAAGCACATGAGGTGCTTGGGAAGGAAGAATAATAATAATAAAGGTGATGATGATGAGAAGGAAAAAAAGTGAAAATCCAATTTAGGGTTGAGGTTCGTTTAGTGAAGATAGGCCGGGTGCCCGAAAGACTAATAACATCGAAAAGTTAATCTGAATCTGGCTAAAAGGTATACCTTTATCCATATGTACATACACAAGAAAGGCAGAAGAAGAACAGGTAACGGTTCATTTGACACACTTGAGACGTTCAGTCTGAATACAGAGAAATCTTGGTTTTACTACCTCAAGCCATTTCATTCACACACTTTACTCGCAGCTCTAGCCACACAATCATATCATCATAAGCAACGAGTAGAGTAGACGGAAACCCTTCACAACACCTTTATTCACTTTTAGTCAATTCATAATTCTGATTGACTCCTTACCTGTTCACTCTACTAGTATATTACACTTGTATTCTCTGTCGTGCATCCTCAGTGTATGTTTCCCTCTGACCGCTCATCTCATATTTAAATAAAATATCAGCTAAAAACAAAAGTTCATATTAAAAGTGTCTCCCGTGTGTAATCACCGTAATAAGTCATCCAACTTACAAACAAGAGGAAATAACGTCAAGTTTGTGCAGAGGGGAATATTTTGACAATTTTACTGTAACAACATGTCTGTGACAGTGAGACACCTTCATCACGCATTCAATCTCTAATAAGACAGTGTCCAGCTTCTCCAGCATAGTGGTGAAGGTACTTTGTCCTCCTCATTCAACGTCCGTATCTTCTCTGTCACTATGGTAAGCCCAGCTTTATATTTTCTACTTATCATACTTAAACATTTACAAATTACACAACTGATACTCACCAATTATTTACTGTTCCTAATATTTAAATCCACTTTGGATCTTCTGGATATTAATTGAATCCCCAAGTGTTTACGCAGAGAAAATTATTTATCGCTATTGCAATATTAATGGTGACAGTTTATGTATTTTCTTTTACTCAACAACGCTCTTCAACGAACATTGCTGTACAAAATCATTACAAAATCTACAATTTGCTTGTAAATATTGTAATATTAAACATAAATAATAATTAAATTTAAGTGAGCAATAATATTAATAATTTATTCTCAAATTTTGGTGGTTGTTTTGGCTCATTTTAAGTGTGTTTAATAGTTTGAGTTTGAGCTATTCTTTCAGTATTTGTTTTTCCATTTTTGTCTTTGAAATATATGTGATTTTTTATTTCTATAAATGATATAGGTAATATAGGTACAAGTTTAAGTATTTACAATACACATATCTCATTTACCTTACTTGTACCTTAAATATTTGTTTCCTGTAATATTGTGATTACAGAAATTACATAGCCTAATCTTCTCAGGAAGCAAAGTGAAACTCTAAGAAATACTAATATAGTATTTTAATTTAAAAGATTTCCCTAAGATACATATTAAGGGTGCAAAAATTCAGATGAAATTTAAAAGATTACAGCGTAAATCCATGAAAAAACCATACGATTATCTCAATAAAAAACGTGAAAGAGCACAGCAAATAGTACAACAGTACAGACATTGCATGGAGGAAATGGCAGATACCTATTATGTTTGTTTGTTACGTTGCATGTTTGGCATTTATGAAGATGTCATAATGCAGTGTGTTCACATTCGGAGAGTTGAAATAGATTGAGATGGTATAGTTTGTCAGTGCAAAAAAGCATGGAAAAATGGTAAAGTGAAGTTTGACAGTTGATTCGGAAAGCTAAAAGTCGTTGGGATGTCCATCTAAATGCAAGTGTGGTTCGGTAAAAATTAGAATAAAATAAAATATATAATCGGGGGTAGACTGATACACTAACTGTACAAACAGGTTAATCGATCGATCACACTCTTCGCATTATATACGCTCTTGGTCTGGCTTCTCCACAACAATTGAACAGATGAGAGAAGGTGTATATAGCAACGTGTACATAGAGAAGCTGGTGAAACTGAAGCAGAATGCATGCAACGATTGCATTGTAACAAGTGAATCTATGTACACAGAATATACAAAACACTCAAGAAGTACTCACTATACCTCTTCATTTTGTATTCATCTGGCAGCTATTTAGTTAAACTCACACACTTGATTCTTCTGTGGGTTTAAAAAAACAGAAATATAGCCGGCACCACCACCAATAGATTTTACAACAATTTTGCAGCCTTCTTGCTCTTTTCAAATGTACTTCCGTAATATATAATACGTAATAATAATAATACCCACAGGGAAATAATGGAACTTAGCACTAACAGTGTCCTTCTCTTGCTTATATTTTTACTGATGATCGCATGCAAAAGACAGCTTTACACAACTTTCAGGAGATACATTTTAAGTATTACAACTTACTATAAAACTAAAAGAATTTTATGGCCAAACAAACTTATTTGCAAACTTGGGCTTGTAAACTTTGGCTTGCAAAACTTTGTATACATACTTTGTAATGTTGTTTTACGGGAAAAGAAATGAAAATATCTTTGATAAAATCTCAAGAGTATCCATGCTAAATCTGTGTTCTTTATGCTTTTTCTCAGGTGATTCCAAGGGAATGTCTAGACTTTTTCCTAGTGACTGTCATATTCGTGGGACAGTCATTCGGAAATGAGTATATGATGACCTGCTCCAGACCTGTAGTAAGCAAAACCCCTAGACTTCTCAAACTTGATCTGGGACTGCCCTGTGACCTCAGCAAAGAGTCTTGGTGCAACTTACCTGGCGATAAGTATCCTTGGTAATATTTAATAGTAGTAAAATATTATTACTTTAGATTAGATATAGAACAAGATAAAATTAGACTATTACACTTTCAAAATATGTTATTCTTGCGAGTAAACGTTCTCATTTTATACATTCAACATCCATGGTAGATTATATTGACATGTGATGTATTTGTTTTGTACTGGAATCTAAATATATACTTGAAAATTCTAAATACTGCTTGAAAGAACCTAAATGTTGCTTGAAAGAGACTAAATTATACTTTGAGAGTATCTAAAATTATTTGAAAGTCAAGAAATAACAGTGAATGAAAAAAATAAATCGGTGTGACAACCCTGCAGGCACGCTGTCCGCTCGTTTGTATTCGAAAACCAGGGCTTGATGCGTCGGATGTACGGAGAAGTGCGTCAACTTAGTGTTTTACGTATGGAATTCAATGGGAACTCCATTGATGAGAACAATAGTGTGGGTCGTGAGTTTGATGAGCTATTTAAGCCCATAAGTCCCACCACAACTACTGCGTCCTCCGTTCCCCCGTTGGTTACGCAGTTTTCGACAGAAATTAACGCTGCGGATCCTGGCCACAGTACCAATGCTACTACTTCTGGCGAGAATATATTGGATAGTGCAGATACGGCCACTCCAAGTAATGGAAGTGCCAGTGTGAAAACGACTCCTGTTAGTGATGTAAGTGGAAATGGAGAGTACAAGTTTGATGAAGGCGTCTCCAATGACCCCATAGGAACTACTACGGAAGGGCCCGGATTGACCGAGGGCACAACGATATTTGATCAGAAATTCAGTGATGATGAGGCGGACTTGGGAACGACGGAAGCAGTACAGCACATTCTATTTCAAGATGCGGAAAAAGCGACAACTGTTTCGAGTAGGACAGCAATAACAACGGAGGATATTGATGTGGAAGCAGCCGCAGCTGATGCACCTCAACAGATCCATCGTTCCGACATCAAGGGCGTGTGAGTTTCTTTCTAATATATCCATTCGTTTCATTGTTTTTTCCTTTGTCGTCTCCAACTTCCCATTTCACACGTTATTCTCTCTTGTTTGGACATGCCCATGCACTTACAAGGAAAAGTATTTCATTTGCATTTTTAAATAAAAGCTCTGAACATTTTCCCCATCAAATATAAACACTCATGGCCCATTTACACGCTTCACTACACAGTCAAACGTTTTTCTTTTCGACCGGAATCCATTCCTCCTTTTTAACTCTGCACGAGCAGAAGAAGTGACACATCCCCGATAGCACTTTGGTGTACTTACCTCATTAGAAGAGTTTCAATTAAATCCAGTCCTTTTTGGAGGTCATTAAATCCTGACGAGAGCAATTGATTCAATCTGTTGGCAGTTTTCTTAAAACTCTCTTATGTGTAATTTCTCAGGTAACTCATTTGCATCCACTTTTCGTCGCTCAATATCTCCTTTTAGGTATATCAAGAGCTATTGGACATGACCATTACTTACCATTACTCTCAGTCTTGGCTTGAGATAAGTGAGCATTTTTAACAATGCTTCTATATGTGACTGAAGCTATTTTAACTTCCCTCACATACACCACTACTTGCATTTAGCATAATGCGTTATAAATATAAGGTATAGATACTTATATACAGTCATGCAGTATGTAAAGACAAATATAATAATATAATTCTATATATAGAACTTGCATTGTGTAGGAAGGAAAAGTTGGTTTGAGGTGCATGTATAGCAAGTTACAATGTCGTGTGCCGTAGTGCATCCTTATCTTGACCACTAAAGCTGCTTTGAAGTCTTATTACACTTATGTTTTCCTGTTACAAATACACATATTTAATTAGTTCCCATGCATAACTTTAGCATTATTTTTAGTTTCTAAAATTCTCCTGTGGTGAGAGTTTTAAGTAACTGAACTGTATGTATCTGCAGCGGTTGGTTACTAAAGGATTAGTTGTAACATGTCATGTATAATGTATAGGCTTGTACAGGTGCATTCTAACAGTGACTTACTATTTTCAAATGCATGGGTACTGAATGACTTACATTCCATAATAACTAAGCTTTGCAACTCACAGTAAAAGCCCAAACATTCTTTCACTGTGAGGGTTTTTGTACAGGTTTAAAGTAAGACTACACTATATACAATAAAGGCTGTAAGGAACCTTTTAGTTTTTTTTAACCCTTCAATGGCTCTAGGTAAGTGTAATCAGATCAAAGTACTTAAACTTATATTGGAGAAGATGTAACGTTAAACGTAAATAATGTTAAAATGCAACAAGTTCATGAATGAATTAAAGCATCTCGAAGAAAACAGAGTAATAAAAGCTGCATGCAGTTCAAGTTACTGTGAAAAAAATTGAGGATCGTGAATTGACAACATGATATGCAGTTACCTGAAAAGATAATGATTATTATTCAAGAATCGGTGCATTGAGGAGCTGCATTAAGTTAAGAAATTCGCACATTGTTTTCACCTGCGATTCATCCTGAGCTAAAAACCGCTTTGGCCTTGAATAAGCTGGTATTATGAGGTAATTCCACTCCCTATAAATGGGATTTGTACAGTTTGATGATAATTATGGTGGGAATGTGTGTGCCAGCTCTGGTGCTTTATAACAAACATATACAAGTCAGCAAGCATGCATTGGTTTTACACGGAAGGCGAAACAAAAGTTGGGCTGTATAGTGTGCACGAAATAGATGTAAAATAAATTTTCGTGTGTAAGTAATTGCACGTATAGTAAGTAAAGAAATGCGATTTATTAATGCATTTTGCCCCAGTTTCTGAGCACAGTCCTCATAATGATGGTGATGCGAAACGCATTTATGTAACTTGGATATCGGACTCACTCACACATATCTGTACTTCTGTACTGACTTGTTGCATACATCACAAAAACCTATAATTTTGTGAACCCGCAGCCTAGATACGTTTGAGATTGACCAGTTGAAATGAGTGAAGCCTCCAAGGTAAAATTATGTTATTGGATCAAAATATGGATTACTTAATACCAGATCAAGCACAGCCTGAACCTGATGTGCAGGCCGTTTTGTTTAGAAAGCAGCATCATAATCATGTTAATTTGGCGGGTCAGTCATATAATGTAATTTGAGCTACTTTTCTCCATCTGTCGTAAAGTACTGTGGCGGCATTTCAGCATCCCCACGCTTATATAAGGTCATCTTTTCCTACTCAAGCGTCGTCCACTGACAGCCTATGCACGTTAACTTGCAAGATGTCGCAGTTGATTCCTTGTCATTCCGGTCATATTTCTTTAAGTACTTACTTACATGGAAGGCGTCATCATCAATTTATTGAGGTAACACAAAACACGAGGTTTAAAGTCAATCAGCCTTCCAACTTGTTTTTCAACGCACTCATCCACTTCAAGAATCCACTTTTTCACTCTATGCCTGAATTAGTTGCCCTTGAAAAGATACATTTTCCCCTCAATTCTCTATACACCTTCCTGCACTGACATTTTCATCAAAATTTAACATTACTTTTATGCCTGATTCTCTCTCTCTCTCTTTCTCTCTGTCTTAAACGAACAGTGTGGACTATACACACTAAAGTTGTTCTGTAAGTTACTAACAATAAGTATACACTTGGTAGCATAAGGTCGGCCTTGTCATTTAAATTTTCGGTGACGGCATTCAATGCAATATAAATGCAGGTATATGTCATTGGTACCAAACTATTTTTGGAATACAAATGGATGCATTGCAGCGATCGTCGTTTTCATTTCACGTTTACTGTCTCACTTTGTACGTGTACCATATACTCTCATCATACATACAATTGGTTATTGGCTCCTCACTGTATACATAGCCGTAATCCAAGCCAAGCAGTATGGAGTTTCAATTCAAAACAATTTCGAGGTAACGGTTGTATTCTGTCTTGAGTTATGGTTATGGAGCATATAATATAGAGGAAAGGCTACCTATATTGACTATATGGGGTCAATAAATACAATGTGGGACTGTCCGACTTAGAATTCCGAATACGGACTAATGTTATATGTATATGGATGTCCGGATAAATGGAATTTTGGGTATTTATGAGCTGAAGGGTTCCCATGTAATGTGCAAGTGCATTTGTAATTTATTGACCAAGACCAACTGAATGACAGAATTATTTCTATTTCTTCAGGAATGCTTGTCCAGTTAAAGAAGAGGTTGTTGCTCCCTACTGGGCTAATAATACTCGGGGTGAAGTCTTGGCACTCTTGAATCTTTACCCATTTGAACAGTACATCCATTGGGAGAAATGCACGTTTGAACATCGTCAAATGTACTGTCGAGAGGGTTGTCGGTGAGTTGTTTGTAGTCATTTTCATGTTTACGTACTAATTATTAACTGGATTATTATAGTAGCTAAGCATGGAAAATCTTTAATATATATCTCTGTAATAATTACTATCACATAATAATTATTATTAAAGATTTTACATGTTTAGCTACTTCTAATAATGAACTTCGAAAATAAATCTATGTATAGTTACATACTTACATATAAGCTTGAAACGTTTCCATGAATGCTGTAATAATAACTATATGCACTATGGTGGTATAACGTTTTTGGTTTATGTATGCTTTAGTTGTGAGCAGCAATACCGCCTGCACAGACTTCTGGCCTTCGACCCGACGAATGAGTGCCGTGGAATTTTCTCAGACTGGTTCCGCTTCCCTTCATGTTGTGTTTGCAAATGCTACTTGACATCGTCGGACTTAGCACAAGAAAGGTTCAGTTTTAATCGAAGTCCAAGACTGGATGACTCGGATGTGCCTGACGTGAACGGAGTAGATGACTCGCACTTCTATTACAAAAGTACTGGCTATAATTCAAGACAGCCGAGATGAGAATAGGATGGGGATATGAAATGGGGAAGATTGCAACACGCCAAATAATTTTATTATTTTTTATTAAAAAAGATTGTAATATGTCCAATTTGTTTGCCACGTCAGTACACTAATCAAAGGAATTTAACTGGAATATATACTTACGTATTTAATCACTAGAAATACATATGAAAGAGCCGATTCCCCAAAATACTGAATGTTAATATATGTTAGGGTCTGGATCTCTTCAAAAATGTCATTATTTTTGTTTGTTTGTAAATATGTTAGCATGCACCGCTGCCAAAAATTCGGTTAAGGGTGCTAATATTAAAGAGGTTAACATTTAATTTATATACAATAACCCACACAAATCTATATATTATATTGACATAATCTTTGAACAAATCATCACGAAAATATAACTTATTATTATTACATACAACAGGTTTTCAAAATGACCAGAGTGTTTTTTTTATATAGTGAGTACCATTCTTCTGACTTTACTTCCAACTGCATTCTCTCATTGTGAGGCCAGATTGTTCTTTTCCTGATTCTGCATTCTCTCTTTTATACAATTGCACACACCAACAACAACAACAATAACAAGCAAAAGTTCATGGATACATGTTCCAGCTTCCATATCTTTTCTCCGATATATACCTTTCCATGGTATTCTATACTATAGCGTAGGAGTGCAGATTTTCTGGCGCATTTCTGCTGTGAGCAAGCGCATGGTAGAACAAATCAATATTGGGAGCAGGGAACGATGGAGTCTAATAATTTTGGTAAGTTTTCCTTTGCTTAAATTTTTCTGTCTTGATTACCTGAAACAATTAAGAGTTACATGTATATTAAGGAAATTATCACTTTGAAGAAGAAGGAACCAACACATCCCGACGAAGGGTCAACAAGGAGGGAGCAAGTTATCCTGACAATGACGGGTAAGAGAATTTTGTATTTTCACATCTAGTATTTTATACTGTAGAGAAAATCCATTTGAATTTTTTGAGTTTAATCTTATAAAACCCGAACAAATAACGAAGTAATTTTGTTTAAAACCAACAAAAACAATAACTGCACAAAAATAACTATTCGTAAAGCTAATATAATATTGGATTTTCCCTCTCGTATTAATAATATAATCAATTTTTTTAAATAATCTGAAACTTTTACGCGAACTAATATTTGATATAACTATACTTATATTGGACTGGACTTCATTAATACTGGTTAATTGCAAATAATATTCTAAAATATTATTTTACAATTTTGCAGAATATACGCAGAGCTGCAGAAACTACGATCAATTGTAGCTGAAGTGGAGAGTGCTCCACTGTCGAGTCGAGCGAGCATTGATGGCACATTAATGTCAACAGTTTTTGGAGTTGTGCTCGTTATGATACTCAGTGTGAGTGTGTACGCTTTCATAAACTTGTACAACGCTTTGGTTAAGAGATTCTACGGGGGCCCGTGATTAACCACCTAACTCACTGACTCACAATGAGATTTGCCTGGCTATTGTACTCTTCCCATGCAATGTGACCAAACAGGAAAAATAAGAGACTTTAAATGTTCTTTGAGAATTACGTTAATTTTTGTATTTATTTTAAATCAATAATTTACCTTCGTCACCACAATCTGTACACAATCTTACATATTTTCATTTGAATGACTCAGTTCATATTCCATAACTTCGGAGTAGATCAGGTCCTTCCATTGGTCAACGGTGTGCTCACGCTCATCTACTGAGTGGTCGTAAGGGCCGGGTGCGGGCTAGAGGCATCAAAAGAATTTGCGAACATTAATCTTATATTGCTGGCTATCATCTATCATACAATATCCCATGTTGCATTATGGTCAAGATCATATTTCACTTTCACGTATATATGTGTGAGTATAACATCTCGTTCATTGTGGTACATACCAGGTATACAAATGATTTTTCGCATACTTTTATATTATTATTGACCTGGTAACGAGACAAACTTTTCCTTTGTAACCACTCAACGAAATATTACAGTCTAATAATGAACAACTGTGCGACAAACACATCAAAAGAAATGACAATTCACTTTGACAATTACCGCATTGACTTCGGACTCATCATACCATACATTTATGTACGGATGTAACAGGGCTTCATCAACTGAGATACGACGCTCGGGATCAATTACCAACATTCTTGATAATAAGTCACGAGCTTGAGATGCTACAAGAACGAAATAATATTTTTCAAATGTACCGGACATACACATCTTTTGAAATATACGAGTAAAGAGCATTATTAAAAGTTGCTTCTTATTGTCATTTGCTCCAAATACCTTTTAATCTGGAATTTTCTGATGAGTCCGACGGGAACAAAACATCTGGGAAGAGCCTTTCGAACGAGTAACCAGGGTGTCGTGGTCGATTCTCCACGTAGTTTCGGACCGTGGGCTGAAGTCTTCTCATGAACTCGGGATTGGGAGTACCTGTGGAACAATCCGATTAAATAACATTCCCAAGACAAATTGCATCAGCTTCAATTCTGAAGTTACTTACCGAGTTGTTCTATGATCTTGTTCCACTGGTCAATATGATCAGTACCAGGAAAAAGAACACCTCCCCTAATCATTTCACCCATGATGCAACCCACTGACCAGATGTCCACGTTTTCCTTATAACCCATGCCAAGTATAACTTCAGGAGCGCGGTAATAGCGAGTAACCACGTACGGCGTCATCATGAACGTTGTTCCTGCAGTGCGAGCGAGTCCGAAATCAAGAATTTTCAGCGTACAATCAGACTTAACCACAATATTTGATGGTTTGAGGTCTCTGCAGAACGTAAAAGAAGAATATAATTTTGAGTTCAGACTTGTACTCATTATCCATTATTAAAATTAAATGGTCGAGAAATACAGCTCTATCAATCACCTATGAATTATTCCGGCTGAGTGCAGATGCTTAATTCCGCAGAGCATCTGGTACAATAAGTAAGACATTCGTTCATGGTCCAGATCCATATTTATTACTTGACCAAGGTTGGCATCCATCAATTCCATTACTAGATACACATCTTGGAATTCTTCGATTATTTTCTGAGGTGTGAAAGCGTTCAGCAGCCCGATAATCTGAACAGAAACAATTTCATATTAATTTAAATTATTCGGACAAAACTTTTCCATGGAATTGACACGGTCTAGTCCAGCTGTTTACAATTTTGTTTGGTGGTGAGTACCAAAAAAGAGTACTAAGAACACTTACATTTTTATGGTTCACCAATTTCATGAGCTTGAATTCTCTGTAGGCTCGTTTGGCGTGAGTGACATTTTGGAATGGGCGGGACAACTTTTTGATCGCTACGCTGTTTCCTGTACAAGTGTCGTAAGCGGAGCTGGAAAATAAAAATAAAAAATGTTTCATAGTCTCAATATTTTTAAATAATTTCTACGAACGCATTCACAGTGAACACAGGGTACATAACTATGACCTTCATTACAAAACAGTAGCATCATCGTACTTCCTTATGTCTGATTCAACATCATAAATATTTAAATTTCAAAAATGCATCCTGGTCTATACTCATATTTTATTGTAATCCTCAATCCCAACTCATTTCCCACATTAATGTATTTCTCATTACTTTTAACTACTCCAAGTAACTATCCACGCTTTTCTAACTCAATCTATTAATATTTTTTTCAATTTATTATTGTTTGCCTAAAACTCTTCATCTAATACAGAACTCTCTATCGAAGAGGCAGATCTCCTCCTAAAAACAGATCTCCATTGAAGATCTAAATCCCTTAATCTCTACATATGTCTCTCATCAGCAACCAAAGTTACCGTAAAGAAATATTAGTCATCACCATTTAAAGCACCTGCCTCAAATCTTTATCCGTGTCCACCGACCCGAACAAATTCTCACACCTCATTGACACTCTACCACAAAAGCTACTCGCCCACGCAGATAAATATCGATATTCTGATCTTAGATCCAAGTCTATAGGATTCCTAGACTTCGACCACCTTATACTCCCCCAGGACTCGGAAGGAACTCTTTCCTATACATGATTTCGTTTCCTTTTTTCTGCTCATACCCTAAAAAATTATTCACAAAAAATGCAGTCATATTAATTCGTTAATCTATTGACCTCTGTCAAAATTTTAAACCATCATTTACAATCCAACCAAAATTCATCAATGTTACATAATTTTCATCAATGTTACATATACTTTCATTATCAAACAATTTTTAACATTCGCAATATTAAATAATCCTGGCATGTCTCTATGAACAATAAATAAATAATTCTAAGCCTTGAAAAAGTTGATGACGATGATGCTGATGACAAAATATTTTTTTAATATCAAGGGAGAAGGTCCACCATTACAAACCCAAAAAATGTAAAAAATAATTTAAATAAATGAAATACAAAATAGATTATTTTAATAAACAGGTGACTCACCAAACAATGCCCTGAGCACCTGAGCCGATGGGTCGAAGGTTCTGATACCTTCTTAAAATGGTAAATCTCGTGTCGCCAACCTCAACGGTGTAGAATCCTGGAGCGGGTGTTGAAGACGGATTACTTGACCCTCCAGTCCCACCACTTCCGCCCCCCGCCCCCGCAGTGTTGGATGACCTGGATGAACTTGCTGTCGAGGACATTTTATTTGTCAGCCCAAATGGCATTAAGTTTTTTAAAAAAGAAAGGAGAAAAATTTTAAAAATTTTTATTGGAGCAACATCAGGGAATGGTATTTTATGACAGGAGCGGTGCAATTGATTCCCACACGAGAGCAGAACAAAAACTGAATCTTGCTCATCCCGACGACATGCGCCATTTATACTCCGCGGACGGCAAGTGCCTCTTTTTCCTTTTCTCACTCAACCTCACACAGCAGCTCCTATTGATTTATATTGCGCAAAGTCAACTTTTACTTTAATTCCTACACTTTACAGTTTATACCCCACCGAAGGAGGAGAAATTCTTTTCTTTTTTTAAATTTTTACCTCATTCCCAACTTTCCCTATATAGAACATTTATTTATTCCAGGATTTTTATATATTTATTTAATAATTCCTAAAAGCATTAATCCCTTCATCATCCCCGTCTCATATACTTTTTATTGATCTTTCATACTGAAATCATGTTGGAAACACTCAGATTTAAGCATCTCATTCTCATCTCACCAAATCATCATCATCAAATCAGACTTTCTCTTCCTCTCCAGGAGCACAAAGTCAAGTATTCCGATATTCCCTGCTGAATTTGTATTCAGAATTTCCCAGCCGGAGATTCTCCGGCGAGATTTTTATTCCAGCCGGAAACTCTCCAGCGGGCTTGTTATTACTTATTGCTGGAGATACTCCGAGATTTTTATTATTGCTGGGGGCTTTCTATTCTTGCTGGAGATACTCCAGTGGGCTTTATATTATTGCTGGAAATACTCCAGCAGGTTTTCTATTCTTGCTGGGGATACTTCAATGGGGTTTTATTGTTGCTGGAGATACAGCGAGCTTGCTATTCTTGCTGGAGATACAGTGAGATTTTTATTCCAGTCGGAAATTTTCCAGCGAGATTTTTATTCTTGATGGAAATACTCCAGCGGGTTTTCTATTCTTGCTGGAGATACTACACCGGGCTTCTGATTCTTGATGAAAATACTCCAGTGGATTTTCTATTCTTGCTGGAGATACTCCAGTGGGCTTTGTATTATTGCTGGAAATACTCCAGCGGGTTTTCTATTCTTGCTGGGGATACTTCAATGGGCTTATGTATTGTTGCTGGAGATACAGTGAGCTTGTTATTCTTGCTGGAGATACTGAGATTTTTATTCCAACCGGAAATTTTCCAGCGAGATTTTTATTCCAGCCGGAAATTTTCCAGCAAGATTTTTATTCTTTCTGGAAATACTCCAGCGGGTTTTCTATTCTTGCTGGAGATACTACAGCGTCTTCTGATTCTTGTTGGAAATACTCCAGCGGGCTTTCTATCCTAGCTAAGAGATACTTCAGCGAGCTTTCTATTCTTGCTGGAGAGCAGCTACCTTGTAATTCTTGCTGAAGATGCAGTGAGATTTGTATTCCAACCGGAAATTTTCCAGCGAGCTTTTTATTCTTACTGGAAATACTTCAGCGGGCTTTTTATTCCAGCCGGAGATTTTCCAGCGAGATTTTTTAATCTCGCCGGAGTTTTTCCTATCGATGTTCTATTCCGGAATTCAATTCTAGCTGGAGTTTTTCTATGTGATGTTCTATTCCAGAATTTAATTCTAGCTGGAGTTTTTCTATGCGATGTTCTATTCCAGAATTTTCTAGCTGAAGTGTTTCTATGCGATGTTCTATTTCAGAATTTAATTCTAGCTGGAGCTTCCTCATCCGATAGTCGAATTTAATTCTAGCTGGAGTTTCTCCATTCGATATTCTATTCCAAAAATTCTAGCTGGAGTTTCCCCATCCGATGTACGAATTTATTTATAGCTGGAGTTTCTCCATTTGATGTTCTATCCCGGAATTTTATTCTAGCTGGAGTTTCTCTATGCAAAATTCTATTTCTGATTTGTATTTTAACTGGAATTTCTCCACCCGATGTTCTACTTGAGATTTTTATCCTAGTTGGAGATTCCCCATCCGTTGTTCTACTTCATATTTGTATTTTAGCTGGAATTTCTCCATCCGACGTTCTACAGGTACTTCATTTGTTTATTAAAGCTGGAGCTTCCCCAGCCATATTTTTGTCCTATAGCTGGAGTTTCTCCTCCCAATATTTTGTATTTAATGAAAACATGCGAAATTCCAGCCCTTATTAAGTATCTCCGCTTCAATCCCGTGACTCCGGCAACTACTCAATCAGTCTAGGTTGTAGGTATGTAGAAATAGTAATGCAATTATAAACAGTAATTTGCAATTAATGAGGACAAATTGCGAAAGTTAACTGTTGGTGCAAATTAAAAGAGAGTTTTAAAGTTCGAGATGGATGCGAAACTTGTGGAAGTCGATTGAGTGGGAAATGGCAAATGGCTCTCAGGAATTTAATTAAAAGCCATTTGTGCTTGACTAACGTCATACTAAACTCATTTGGAAGTTACCTATGTATAATCGATGGAGTCGTCGTGTAAATATAAGTATCATATATATAGATTAATGATAAATAAAGATATGCATTATCGATGAAAGTTGCATGCCTGATTTCATGAGAGTACATACTGTTATCATAGAGGTATATAGCTTGCCGAGAAATTAGAAACGCAGGTGTCGTCGGGGGGAATTGAATAAAATGGACGAACGTTCCGGCAGACAAAGTTGATCAAGAAATTACTTATTAGATAAGTATAAGTATATTAAACTTCTAGATACAAAGCCATCGTGTAGCGACGATGTAACTTTGTCGGCGGGGATAATTTATTTAAGTTTTAATTATTCGTTGATGAGTGTTCGAGCAAACGTTTTCTTAATTATTTAGTATACTTATTTTTAAAATATTTGAAAACTACCGACAATACGTAAAAACTTTATTCTATATACTGTTTTCATATTTTTAATAAAACATTACATGATTTAAAAAATGTATAATATAAAAATAAAAAACAAAAAACAGTGTAAAAGTAATTTAGTGAATTCGAAGTGCACTGAATTCAGCAGTTAACAATAATTTCAAACAAATTATTTACAAAGAATACTACCGAATTCCACAAATATCAATGCGAATATGGGCTAGGAAAAGTCTCAGGAAAAATCTAGGAAATCTAGATCTAGGAAAAATATGTTACAACATGTATAATAATTCCGGTCCAATCGGTAGTTGGAAAATGGAATTAGACAATTTTTTTAATCTATACTCCGTTATCTTCTTATGAATCTTCACCAGAATGTTGTTTTCCCTATGAACAATTTTATCTCCACTGAAATACAGCTGGAAGTTTTAATGTAATGCAAATGCAGGAAGCAAGTTATAAGTTCACTCTATTACATTTTCATATTTTATTCGCAAGAACGACGTTTCGAACAACTTTTGTTCATCAGGTTCGTAGATACAAAACAAATGCTCCAAGTCTTAAGAAATTTCAAGAAATTACGCCAACAGATAAGACATTAGTTGATGATATGTTTAGCATGTGTTCAGTCACATGACAAATAGGAAGGCTGTTGGGATTTTCGGAGATTTCTCCACCACCGTTGCGGTGGTAATTGCCGCAGGACACTATGTACTACAGTCGTCTACTGGAGTTTTTAATTAATTTGGAAACATTAGAGTTAGTAAGTATTAATGTTTAAGTTACAACCTTGTTGCTCTAAGGTTTCCAAAATCGATTTTCGTTTTTGACATTTAAATTGCATTATTTAATTGAGTGAACTGTTAATTTTTGCCAAAGCTTGAAATTAATAATGTAAAACAGTGCAAAAGTGAAGGAAATAAACCACGCAATAGCTCGAGAGTCAAAAAGATGCGCAACAAAACATGCCAGTTTCAAAATAGAAACAATCGATAAAGTTTTAGAAGTTGGAAGAACTATATTAATGATAAATGAGGATGCATTATCGAGATCGGGAAAGATTGCATACATGGGAGTACATACTGTTGTTGCAGTGGTAGCTTCCGGAGAAATTAGAAACGCAGGTGTCAGGGTTTTAATAAAACATGCTAATGTTCCGGGAGACAAAGTTGCTATAAAGAGAGACTTAGCGGGTAAACTTGTTCAACAACGGTGTGAGTCTATTATTAACTATGGCTACATTCTTCCAGCATCTCTCACATGTAGAATTCGTTGCGGCTAAATTGGGATTTAATTTAGGCATGAAATGACTCGCCTCTGCCAGGATAGTCCCCGCATACGGGAATAAATCAGCAAAGTCAGGGGGATGGTATGACATTTTTATATTCCGCTTCCTTCCAGTTTTTAAATGTGACTGTTTCACCATGGACATTCGACTGCTGCAGAAACTTTGTTCGGTCTTACTATACACATCTGGTCCTGAAGAGTCTTCCAAGTCCTTCCCGACCACCAACTCTTCTCTTTTCATTAAGGTTTCTCCTGGCAACCAGTCCTTTATGCTGGGAATAGACACAGATTCGATACTGGAATTGTCGGAGTTGAATAGCCACCAAAGTTTTTTCTTCAGTTTTTTTGATCTCGCTCTTTTAGTTTCGAGCTGATGACGCAAACAGTGCCCAGTCCTTTGTTGCCTTTGCTTTTCTTCGGGTTTTCCACAAACTCCAATATCCTCTTCTAAATTGCATGCGAAACGTGGTTTTGTACATTCCGGGTTATTTTGGTCCTCCAGCCCTGGGCCTAGCAACGCTTTCCGGGGAGAAATGTCAACATCAGTGCTCATCGCTGTTACAGGAGATTCGCCACCACTCCTGCCTTTCACTTTGCACTTGGCACCGTCATTATCAAGTAATTGAATTACTGGACACGGGTTAGTTGCTTGAGAGCCCTCGGCATCATCTCTGGTTACCACTGGACTTGTGATCATACTACTTTTCATTATTTTCCGACTTGATGGCACAATGCTATCTTTTTGTATAGATTTTAAATTATTTTTGCTCGACTTCACTACTTGCTCTACACGCTGTTTATTCACTCCTTTGAAGTTGTTTGGGTTGCTGGGACGGGAATCCTGGGGTTTGTAACTGATTTTCAGCTCTTTCGCTTTGTTCTTCGTGGTTCTCTGGGCGGATTTTGTTATTTCCTTCTTAATATTTAGCGTGTCCTTCTGAGCATTAAATGTGTCCTGAGCACTTAACGTGTCCTTCTGAACATTTAACTTATCCTTCTGAGCATTTAAGTTATCCTTCTGAGCATTTAATGTGCCCTTCTGAACAGTTAACTTATCCTTCTGCGAAGATTTTAGCACCTCTTTCTGGGCATTTATCGTATTCTTCGGAGAATATTTTGTTTCCTTTTGAGCATTTTTCGTGTTTTTCTCAGCAGACTTCACCTGATTTTCCCTTAGCTCTAAGTTTTTAGTTGAGAATCTGTAGGTAGGAACAGGGATTTGAGAGTCATTGATTGCTCGTCTATTAGATTCATGGAATCCCTCTCTATTGCATTCATTGGGTGTTCGTCTATGAGATGCTCCTGCAACACATCTACTCGCAAGTATCTGAGGACTGGAATTATGAGAATTACTTTTAGTGCCTTGCTGGGTGCTATTCAAAGGGATAGAGTGTGCACAAGCGGCGTCAATCAGCTCATCAATCAGTGTAGCAATGAAAATTCCCAGTTCAAACTCACTTGAAAAGCTCTCAGGTATCCTATCCGTTTGAACGGTTTCATCTTTTTGGCAGATTGCTTGAATCGATCTGCTCCTCATCAACTTTTCATATACTACATCACAAAGGATTTGTGTTTCATAGAGTTTTTCGCTGCACAATAA
The DNA here is from genome assembly GCA_034696945.1 of Lipothrix lubbocki. NCBI lineage: Eukaryota > Metazoa > Arthropoda > Collembola > Symphypleona > Sminthuridae > Lipothrix > Lipothrix lubbocki. The sequence goes on from JAQGAK010000727.1 coordinate 41,624, forward strand.
CTTATTGTAACTCTCGGGAATCACTTCCTCTATAACATTATTGTTTGTTTCGTCGAGTACGAACAGTTCAAGTGGAAGCCCATATTTACTGGAGTATTGACTGACGCCTAGAGCCTTCGGTTTTTGCGATTCCTGAAGAAAATTAATTAGCAGCATTCAAGTTTTATGCTTTCAGTAGGTATCTAACTATGTATCTATGCATATTATATTTCCTCATACAGAATTACACATCATGTGCTGGTTATTAATAGTAATCCATTAAATTCAAGCACGCCTACCGGGACAGGTGGTGGGAAGACTACTGCTCTTGGGGTTTTGGGAGAACATTTTGCGGCTGGACTTTTTCTATGTTGATTGACTGTTCTGTGCGGTTGGCTCTGAAAACTACTTCCCTTGTTGGAAATGTTGCCTAAGCTTGTCTTGGAATTAATAGGATATTTCAATACCTTACTCGGCTTTGACTTGAATCTATAAAGTACAATGTAAGTACTTTGTTTGCTTTAAATGATTTCATTAAAATGTTTTCCTGGCTTTCACATGATCCCTGTGTAACGTACATTATCGACCGTTTCCATATTTCTGAGCTTTCCTTTCGTACCAAAGATGATGAGGTAGCAGATGCAATATCCATTGCTAACAAGTCTTGCAGTTCAACGTTTTCACCACCCGAAGCCAGCCTTTGTTGCTCTTCCAATATTTCGCTCCTCAGAGGTATTTCAATGTTCGACAAATCCGAGAAATGGCTTGAAGTTACGTGGACTTCTAGGGATTCCTCGGAAATGGTTCGCCTCCTCATCGGAGGGTCAGCCCAAGGTCGGGGATAGTTTCTTGTTTTGTAATTGTATTTAGTACTTTGATAATTGTCTACTACAGGTTTTTTCGTTGACTTTAATTTTCTCCTCACCCTTCTTTTTGGTGACATGGGTGAGAATAGACGGACAGGTTTAAGATTGCTTACCGTTAAGCCTCTAATTGAGGGTAACGGCGTCATATCTTCTCCGATTTCGTGAGTCGGTGTGCTCACGATTGAGGCGCCCATTACTTCAGGCTCTTTTAGCTTCTTTAACTTAAAACATAAATTTCAATCGTCAGATTGTCAACTTAAAAAAGCAACAAAAAATGTGAACGTATAAAATTACCAAAAACGTTACCTCATTCTTTAAAGTTTGCAGAATGTTCTCTTGCAATCGACTAATTTCATGCAGAGCCTCAGCATTTAGATTTATGCTTTCCATTTTTGGGACCTGGTATTTCATAGTCATTTACATATGTAATTTCAGTTCTCAGTATCAGAATTGCGTATTTCTCATTCCCAGAAAATGGCAAATCCGAAATTATTAATGAAATTATTTCCAGTTATAATTACAAATAAAAAGTTTTCAAAATAAATTAAGCTTTGTACTTTAAACATTTACTATTCCAATACTTTATATTCTAAAAAAATGTATAAAATTCTGCTAGAAATTTAGAGTTGGGAAGAAATTAAGCAAAATCTTTACGGTCGAGAATCATTGCAAATTTACATTAAGGCATGTTTGCCAGAATAAACTTCCGCACTGCAGGTTCTTAGAAGTTAGAACTTTGACAAGGCTTGTGAGAGCAATTTACCTGCTTCTTGTGGGTCGATAACCAAAACTTTGTTGTCCTATCAGGATATTTTAATTGACTTTTAGTATCTCTATTATTTCTCTAATGGAAGTCCTGTATGTATGAGGAGCGGCTGGAGTCGCTGGAGTATGAATGCGGGAAATTGTGTTCACGACCTAAATTGTCAGCAGGAAGATGGGAAATTATGTTATGGGGCACAAATTATTATGTGCAAATTGAGAAATAAGGGGACGACGGTGGTTTCAGTTTCCAACAAGTTCCAATCCAATCATTTGATGACTTCCGTTTTAGTGCCTTTTATCTTTGTCTTCCAGAGGCGCTCTGCTCCACTGCGATTCTTCATGCCTCAAACAACGTCCAAACTTCAAATTGAACGGAAACATACATTAACTAATTAACATGTTCCGCTCCGGTTTCCGGTAGCTCTTTCTTCTTGACTGATTTAATTCGACTATGGGACAATGGGATGGGACTATATGGGACTAACTGAATTATTTTATATTTTAGAATGTATTTTACTGTAATAAACTGGGAAGTTAAAAATATTATGAAGTACACATATTAATATTGCTTCCTTGTTTTTAATAATTAGAATATACTTATTAAAAGTTTAATAATTAATTAATAATTTGAACTAGCAGAGCAGTTACTAGTTAAAATGAAAACTGCTAGTGAAAAAAAAATTATTTCTAAAACTTTAGCTGCGTTTAAGCTGCGTTTAAAAAAACTTAAATAAATATTAAATCGATGATTAAATACATTCGGACAGTCATTATTATTTCAGATATGACGTCAAAGTAAACAGCATGAGTAACAAAAAAGTCCCAAATTTTCCCTCGTTACTGTTTCCAACGTGATTTTGCATGGGGATACAATATTTCTGCTAGTTAAACACGCGTGCTTGAGAGTCCTTATTGCTTATTGTCAAATAGCCTGCCTAATGGCACATATACTTGGGAGGGAAGTATATGTAAAGTGTTGAATCTAAAGGTTTAGAAGCTGATTAGACTGTTAGCTGATGTGTGCAAAGATTTTAATAGCTCTTACAAGATTAAATAGTATTCAGATGCTTTTACAAGGAATTTGTTCTGGATTAAGTTTCCAACGTTCCCTTCCCACGCCATGAAAAAGTGTGACCTGAATTGGAGCCGAACATGATTCTGCATAATGGAAGTGATACCGGTGAAATTATTCCACCATCATACTTATAGCTTAAATATATAGTAGTAGCAGTAGTATAGTATTATAGTACTTGTAGCTATAGTAATTTAAAGGATTTTCATGCTATTTTGGACCATCATTTCCAATGTACACTGTTCTTCGATAAACTGTCCTCCAATATTTGAGATTTAAATTCTGAACATGCTGACGGGCTTCTTCCCATATAATTTGTATATTTGGAGGTTAATTGTGCGTGAGGATCCAGACACGGCAGAACTTTGTTGGTTAAAAATGCAAATTTTAGTCAAAATTATTATGATCTCTCACTAATGAAGCACAACGGTTATTAACAGCTTCAAGTTTAATTTAGCACGAACCAAAAGCGCGAGAAAGCTAAATCGTTTCCTGCCACAGTACACTTAGGTGTCCAGGCTCAAAATTCCCTGTTAAACATATTATCAGATTATAATTCTGTTTAAATTCCAAAACATAAATCCAACCTTGGAGAGTATATTATAATTATTCCCTGTAGCAATATTGAATAACAAATTCATGAAATAATGTACAATAATAATTTATTATTGTACTTTACTTCTTATTAAATTATTGAGTTATTAAACATATTAATAATAATAACTACTAATCTCAATATAAAGTTCAAAACATTCTTTTAATATATTTAACTTTAAGCTATTCAGTTAATTTCTACGAACGGTACAATTAAATTTGCGTAGAACTGATAAAATATTGCCTGCAGTGTAGTTTGTACGTGCTAAAATTGTAAAATAAACATGCGAATTCATTTTGATCTACTAAAAATAATAAGTAAATAATCAGCGAAAACGTAGATAATTACAAGGAAGTGTTTATTACTAACGCTTGTCCATATAGAAATCGTCGTGTATCTTTTCCAAGTTTCAATAAGTAGTTTTATGTATTTATAATATATTTATATAATATATTTGCATAATATTTTTATTGCCCAGAGGATCTAGCTCAGCTATTGGAACAAGGTAACGATGAACACGGGGATGAAAACACCCAGCATGGTGATTAAGTTCATTGAAGTTTTTGGTGCACTGTTGCAATTGTCGCCTTTGCAACTGCAAACGCGTTGACGTCCACCAAGTCCTCCTCGGTAGAAGCAGGTTTCCGAATGCTTCTCATTGTCATAACCGCATTTTCGCAGGACACGCTCGACGGTCTTTCCAGCTATTTACAAATAAATACAAAAGTTATTATTATTTTATTTTCGTCAAATTTTATTATTTACCGCATACACTATAGGCGCTGTAAAATAATTATATTCAAATCCTTATCCTTGCTTTTGTAAACCTTACTTCTAACAAAAGGATGTAAATAATTTTAAAACTTACAATCATTAATATCGTAGTCAACCCAGGTTACGATCTTTCGGCAGAGTGACCATTGTTTTCCTGGTTCTAACTGACCTCCCAAAGTTTTTGGAGCATCCGTGCAATTCATCATGTACGAAGCGTGAGGTTTGCCGATTCCGCAGGGCTTTTCGGCTGAGACTTCCTTATCCTCACTGCTGCAGACGTAGCATTGCAAAGAGTATGCTGCAATTCAAGCATTATCATCAACATCAATAATAATTAACATTACAAATCAAACGCAGATAAATTAATTAAAAAATTTTAAATTTTGGATTGTTGAATAGCAAAAAATTCATATTGTGCAAAAATATGAACGTAATTAGGAATGATTGGGGTAGTAAAGATAAGCTTGCTATGAATATATAATGCTATATGAATATTGAATAGGGACAAGTACACTGATTAGGTTCAATATAAATCATTGGATAAGTGAAGGAAAGTGCAGGAAATCATATAGTAGGGGAAATGAAAGTAAATCAGTAGAAAATTAAAGAAATCGGTAGAAAATTAAGGGAATCAGTAGAAACTTAAGAAAATTGCGGAGCCTACATGATTAATCGCATGGCATATGAGTTGAGTTCATTTTACCGCACAGAAATACAGGGATTTCCAAAATTGCCAGGTATCCCACCTCACTATTATAACCTATACAAAAGTTCGTATGGCAGGCCAAAGTCAGTGACAAGCGGAGGACTCGACTTGAGGATAATTTAACATGTCCTTATAGCATGAACATATGAAGCAAAAGTAACCTTTTCTGAGAAATGAATGAATATTTTGGAAACTTTCCATTAGCCTTAGCGAATGTTGGACGTCCTAACGTGTGCCGAAATGTTAGCAGTTTCATCCTTTAAGAAGCTCTTGCACATCCACGACTTGACTCTCCATTAGAATACCTCCTTTAGAATGCGTGTGTTATAAATAATCGAGGACGAAGTACACGAAGGAAGCTTAAAGCATCTGTTCTGCCTTGTGTGGCATCCTCCTCATAGCTTTATTCTATATAGGATCATTAACAGGCAAGGTATCCTCAACTGTTATTACACAAGTTATGGGTGCTTTGAACATGCAAATCTTTGAACGTGTGATGAATACACTGATGATACAAGTATCTGTGACTTGATTTTAGATGTATGTACAATAAGGCATATAGGATATAAAAGTTTACAGGAGTATGACACTACATTCATGGTTCGGCTAAACTTTATGTCGAAAAAAATATTTTAGCAAATACCTCTTCTCGTATACAGTCATAACCTTCTTGTTTGAATACAAAGACTCCATTACAACATTTGTGCCCTACATGCATACCTCGGGTATTTCATACCTTATTTCTAATGAATAATTCTTTATACCTTCCTCGTTCTTATTATTAGCTCTTACTCTTACAGAAATGAATTCTTATATCTCTCCAGTTTTTACCTACACGCCAAGATGCAGCCGAATTCCTCTGATTTTATTTCTCCTGAGTTATTTCTCCAATAAATCCCTCATTTTTTAAACTCCGAACAGTTGGACTTATTATTATTATTATGAATAAATTATTAAGATTCACTTAGGTAGAATGTGGTGATTTTTCAAAAATGAATCACATAATGAACGGGCGTGTCGCTTTAATTTCCCAAGTGCATTGGAAACCATTTGAAACGGTGTTCCATTAAGAATATTGCACAAGCTAAATAATTGCTAGATTGATGTAATTTGATTTGTACACGTGAGAGACATGTCGGAATGGGTTACTATTTCACGGAGCCCGTCCGATATAATCTCACATAATTTATCTTATCTCCTGATTCATGTTAAGCCGCAATCTAACTGCACTAGTCGTACATACGATATACGGTGAGTGCGGATTTTTCATGCAAAGCCTCTAAATGGAGTTTCGTATATACTCCCATGTAATAATGTATGCGGGCGCTATTTACTTTCCATGCTCTTTACAAAGGCTCTTGATTTTTACTTGAAATACTTTGCATAGACTTGCTAAATAAAACAATAGGAAAAAACTCCGCGACAATACTAAGCACACAGTACATTAGTTTGTACTGCCAACTCCTTAAAAAACTCGTGTTTACGGAGTTAATGCAATGGGTTATATGATCAACTTCCCTGGAAATGTCTTCCATATTCCCTTCCCGCAAATAAACTCAATTTGTACTTGCAATGCAGGCAGGCAGCCTTTTAAGCTTTCATATTATTATCACTCCAGGTTGTTAGCATGTGAGTGTTATTTTCCTACTATTAAATTAAATGCTAAAGCTTATGCAACCAAGATCACTTTAGTCTTACTATTTGTCTCTTGTAAGCACATGTATAATTTCTGCAGTGTAAAGTAGTATTACAGTGAGAAGTGTAAATATAATTATGCAAGGGCTAGTTTATACATTATACTTTTTTATCTTCGTCATCCCAGCTTGCAGACATATGTAAATACGTGCTTATCTACTCTTGTTGAAGGAAAAACGCTGTGTTAAGAAATAGTACTGAAAGCTATATCATGCCGAGAATTATAACATGCACATTATAATCTCGTCTTAAAATAAGCTGCACCGATTTTAAAATCAATTTATTACTTAATCCTCGACTTGATTATAAACTCAGTGTGTAGCTTTCATAGACTGTGAGTGAACCTCTAGTCATAACTTGAATCTCAAGGGAACATGGTAGCTAACTTTGTGCTGGTCGTATCCAGATTAGGATGCTCGTTCATTTATTCATGTATATGGGAAAAGTATTTTATTACCTAAATATGTATTATACAGTATGTACATACCGTATATATCCCCACATAAATATGAAAATGAACTCTTATCTATCATTTACATAACCCATACTTGAGCCAGGCTTGCAATATTAAATTGTAACTTTTGAAGTACATCATGTGTAGTGTACCCTGGTTACGGAAACCTCACTGCAAAACTTAATGCTAAATAAACGTTGTAAATATTATACTGTTGAATATTTTACGATGATCGGACCTATAGGAAGCACCTGAAGCATGTTTCCCTGACCAAGTTTTCCCTGCTAGCATGTGCATAAACCTATGTATCTTTGTTGTTGTTATTGGAGAAATAAGTGTCTCTCTCATTTCCAAAGCATTGAGATTTTATGAGCATGAGCGCATTTCCAACTATAATATTATCCTAATTAATCATATAGTTTACTTTCAATTGCCCTCCAACTGTTCCACCAGACTTCAGTGCTTGCATAATTTCTTACTTGTTTATAATAACTAACATATATGTTATATATACTATAGTATGTGTTAATATAACTATTATATATAATAGTTATATTAACACATACTATAGTGTTTTTATAACTAATTAACCAATTTATATAAATATTTTTTCAAGCCAGTTTGGTTCAACTCTCGTCACTCGTCAGTGACCGAATATCTCCTGTTCACTTCAAGACTGTCGAATGTAATATTAAGTATTTTTTAATACAAAGTCTATCTCATTAGAATGAAGATCCAATATAGCATGGCAGCATTTATCATATATCACCTTTGGTTATCTTTAGGATTAACAGTAGTGTATATATACACACTCCTATTGACTCTCCTACAATTTTCAACTTCTTTCCTGGCCATCTTCTGTTAGCACTGTGCTAATGTTGATAATTTTTACAAATATCAAGATGCAATGAACCTATAATATAAAATATCAGACCAAGTTGCATGAAAACGACCTTTTGAACATTCAACATATTTGTCAGTGATCCCTCAAACTTTATTGGTTACTATCGCCCAGCAAATTAAGAGCGAATTTGACTTATCGAGTCAGTTATGAATCAAAGGAATTAACTATAGGGCAAGCTATTTGCGTACAAGCCACAAGATGACTAAGTATAGGTAATACACATTAATATGAATTATATTACAAAAAATTAACTTATAACAAGAAATTGACTGGTCAGGACATTACTTCACATCCTAATATTCTTAATCAGAAAACCGCACTGACGTAACCGTAGATGAAGAAAAACATGTTAGAATCAATGAAAATTACGCAACTGAACACGCTATTTACACATTTCTGCAGGACACGGCTAGTATAGTATACATTCACAAGTGGATATCAAATGGATAAATACAGAACGTGTAACAGTTATTTCCCATTTATGCGTAATGCGGTGTTCCTGATTTTTACTTCACAATAGAGGTGGTTTACAATACAATACGGCAAAATTTGGCAGAAAATTCACTATACGGACAAACTGTATGATGAAGAAGGATCATTTGGAGCACCTGTGGTGTTCCACTTGTAATTACCTACCACGATAACGAAATTTAGCGCATCTCACAGCCTGCTATTGTGAACTCCCACGTGTTTCCAATTTGATTCCAACTTCCATGTCTATTTATTTTGCTTGTAGCATACATACATTCATGTAGGTTAAACTTTTTAGCAGCACTGCTTTTAAATTTGATTGAGCCCTCATGTTGAAAAAACTTTAGCTTGTTAAAAAGTGACTGCTTCTGTAGAGTAGATGTTATTTGAGATGTTTGGTTGGAACCCACTGAGCGATCCCTATACTTAGAATGGCTGGAGGTCCGGAAGTTTCAATTCCAGTTTCGTGATTTAATTAATTGGACGAAATATGATTATGGGGAGTTTTAAGAGAAGGAAGATATTTATTGGAGGATGGAAGTTATATGGAAAGATATAAAGGAAAGGATATAAAAAAGTTATGAAAGACGATGAATAAGAAAAGTGTATAAAAAGTATAAACAAAATACTTACCTAATGATACGCCGCAGAGAAGTACGATGAAGGTAGAATATAAAGTAGAGGATTGCATTCTGGCGTGATCCAAAAAATTTGAATTTGACAAAAACAGAAAACAAACTTGAGTGAGTCGAGTTGTTGCTTCAAACTGACTGGACACGAGGAAAAAACTCAACTAGTCAACAACTAAAGCTTGAGGACACTGAAATTGAAGTGATTGAAAGAGCGTGAATGGAGTATAAAATTGGCCTCAGTATTGAGGTTACCACAACGGCAGTGATATGCAGATAATGTGGACGATGTGTGGATCGAGGATGACGCTCGCAGCTCCCGTCAAAGACACAAGTGAAAGATATTGGAGCAGTGAGAATGGAATACACTCTAGGATTCTGTAGAATTCTCTGCTGGTACTGGATCTGGAATAATATAACCTGACTGACTATGGCTACTCAATAGGTATCAAGTATTACATACAGTTAGAATAAGAGAAGGATGATAGAGGAGTCTCTACCCAGCCAGAGTGTAAACTGCGAGCACACAAGATTCCCTGCTTGCCTTTACACCAGAGAACAAGAAATGATCATGTGAAAATCCGAATGTATTATACGTACAAGCATACTAGTTACTTAACAGCTTAAGGTTATTTATTCTTATATGAAAGCATTTGCACATTCAATTTCAAATGTCTACATCTACTTTGCTTACTTACTGCTGTACTTATCACCACTACTCCTATTATTTCACGACCTCTCCGTACTACAGTTCATATAGGGATCCAAAGGCAAACAGGCACAATTTTCCTTTTCATATAGCAAAAATCCTATCCGTGCACAAAATTTACTTCTTGCGAGGACATATGTATCTGCACACTGCCTCGCTTGAGCCCAGCGGCTTTGTAGAAAAACTAGTAACTTACTTTTGTGTAATAAGTACGTAACGCGGATGCCTATATAAAAGTCTCTATAGATTTTTGCATGCACTACTCCGACTATAACTACCACGTTGGTACACAAAACGGAAAAGCAACTTACTGTGCTTACTTCATGCAACATGCAGTCAAAGCATCTTGTGTCTGAACTTAAGCAGCAGCTCCCAAGTCCCAACTCAACAAAACTCAAACCTATTGCTATTCATTTTTATGAGCCAATTATTATTTGGTATGTACTAGTTTCAAAAATATTTGTCAAGGCGGAAATAATCCAGTTCGGTTTATATATTAAAACGTTTAACAAAAGTTTTCATTATCTATACTACAGTACCTGATTTAAGTCGATTCCCCAACCCAGAAGACGTAATACGTAAAATTTGCTAATAATAAGCGTTTTATTGTTATGCTATTAGAGTAACTAGAGTTCACTTCAAATATGACACTGCACTACTGGTATGGTACTACAACTACTACAAGCTTCAATACAAGTATTTTACGTACACTAATTTCGGATACGAAGTTACGTTCTGCGCAAGGGGTAGGAGTACTGGAGTAGCTTCATTAGTAGGCACTTAGGGCATAGAAACATATACTATAGGATCTGATAGATAATCCAAAGAAATAAAATCAATCATCGATTTCTCCGAGCTTTCATACCCGATTCATTAAAATAATTTACGGTTTACCAAGCCCTTTTTATCTCAAACCTACAACTATGGAGTTAATCTATTTCTGCCTGAAATTTATTGATTGTACCTATATGAAGCTCCCAAACCCAGTCGTTGTTTCAACATTTGAGTGCTTTTATCTTCTATAAAAGTTATATGCTACCTTTTTGAACTCTCACTTTAAGTACTTCGGGAGTTTTAACAACTATTGACACGACCTCTGCTTGATTTCAGTTTGATTCATTTTCTGTTCACATGTTCCGTATAGTAGCTCCTAGAAGGTAAAGATAGCAGACTGTCGTTCTCAGCTCAGACATAATGGTTAAGTTGGCTTGGTGTAATGAATAATTTGAAGTTATTATTGATAAAATTAATTTATGCCCTAGCATTACAAAAGAAAAGCGTATGTTGCTAGCTTTCATACTGCAGTATACATAGATGTTAAAGTTCTACAATTTTATTCTTTAATAATGGTAATAGCATGGATGTACCAACATTACATTCTGTAAGGTTCAAACATATTAGCAGATAGCTTCACATTCATGTGTTAACTATTTTAGTGTTTGTCTTATTGATAGTCTGAACGAAAGGTTCCTCCACCGCTGATATCAGCAGCAACAGCAACAAGCGTCGTCGTCGCAATCCAAAAAAACATATATCTGTTTAATTTTACCGATTATGAAGCTTATCAAGTGTATTTCAAGGAATTGACCTTTGCCAAAAGGTGAATATTATGTTGACGCCATGTGACTTGGTTTTCGATGAAATTCAACAAGTGAAGCTGATAGAGCTATACATCTTCATATCTATATAAATACATAGACGACTCTACTTAGTTCATATCTACTTTCCTCTAAAATAGCTGGGTACTTCAATTAATAAAAATTCACTACAATTTCTAACTTCCATGTTCAGATGGCTATAATAACGAATCGATAGGTGGGATTTATAAACGTAGGCATAAAAACGTTAAGGAAATTTTGCAAGGAATAAAGATGAAACCCATGTTGTTTATGAACGGCCTTCAGTACAGAACTCTTTAAATTTCTTGACGTTCCTGATTATCATATTCATGACTGCGATTAGGTTTAGGTGGGAGCAGACCAGTTGAACGCGGGTAAATATTATGCGTAGATACATGCCAGAATATCTTTATTCATTGGTGAAATAACCTACGGAAACATAGTAAAATATTAATGGTCATTTTAACTGCACTTGTAAATTGTAAAGTTGGCTTAGTTTCTATTTCGTTGAACAATAATTCCACTTTTAGTATGCCGCTCCATGTATTTTTACTTTTAGTTTGTGTCTATGAATCTCAATGGACTTGAGTGCTTATATGTACATAGCATAAAATTTGTAACATATAGAATTATTACTATTCAGATAGCTCTATCATCATGTCATAAGTAATAGTAAAGGTTTTTCTACCAACTACCAACCACAGGAACGTACCACAATCGTGTGAAGTTTTATGTGGTATAAGCTTAGCATCACTCGCCTCCTGTGATTACATATGTACCTACTTGAAGCAAGAAACAAATATCGACATTGACTTGAAGTATAGGATGTAAACGTGTAAAGTGGGCATTCCACAGCCTCCAGTTAATTTTAATTATACTACATCAAAATGTTTCCAGGTCTTATTTGCTTGAATATGCATACACTGTATCTATCCATTACTTTTGAAGAAATGGAGATTAAATAGTTCCATAAACATGAAGGTAAAAACTAGGTGAGTGTTTCAACGCCATATCATCATCATACCATCATTACATATATAATGCATAATTTATATGACATAATGTTGTGATGATTGATTCAGAATGAAGAATTTTATAATGTCATCTTTAGTTTTGTTGTTATTTTTCGTTTCCTTTAAGGAGCATATGCATCATAAATATAGGAAGAATGATTTCTTTGATAATAATAATTATTATTCTTGATTGATATTAAAGGGTCTAAAAGGAAATAAAAGAATTCTTGTAACCAAATGCAAGAAAATTTAAAACTTTGTTCGGATTTCATTACTGTAACTGAATTTAGATGGATCGAAACTAATAATTATAGCTACGAGCATCGGTTGTATATTCCAGACTATTTAATTCTATATCTCATATTGAGTTACATTTAGTCTCTAGATCATCATCATAGTTGCTAAATGCTACGATTCTTGTGTAGTTTGTAAACTTCTTCATACTTCATTAAAAATTTCATTGGTTTCATTAGACTTTGAAAGATCTCCAGATTTGGAAAGCCGTGAGGATAAGGAAGAAGTAGGTTTGCGGTCTGAGTTCATTGGCAAAGTTGCAACCCAAAATGCCTTTCGATGTGAAGTCTTTATGAGCAGGATTACAAACGCAACGACGTTTTAGAACAGCACCTTTCTTACTATCGTAACATTTCTTGCTTTTACCTCCAAACAATGTATCTATTACCCTCTTTTTCTCTGCTTCGTCGAATTTTTTATTTTCATCTTCTCTATAGATGCAACCGCAATACCTAAAAACGTGTTGCATGTCGCCAGTCATTTTGTACTCATCATCATGCTCGCCGTTCTTGTTTTTCATAATTTCTAGAGAAAAACATAGTCCGCGTGAGAATAATTATTTAGGAGGTGGATGAATACTGCAGATTTAGTACTGTATTTTAATGTTTATTTGTATATTTCTATCAATGGATTTAATTTAAAAGAAATAGTATTTGTTTACTTTTGTATTCAATATCTGCATCGTAGTAATATGACCGACAAACAACCAACTCGGAAATATCGCATGTTTGGAGGCTTTTCCTATCCGTCGCATTCAAAGGTTGAACACCTATTTCAAAGTATAATAGTATTCAATTCTCCTATAGAAAAATGGCTTGTGTTTAATTTTACTGTTAATCTTGTAGATACAAACCTAATTTCTTTTTCCAGTTCCCGACGGATTTACTCATGTTAGAGTAATAATCCGCACAATTCCACAAATTTGTATGATTTTTACTTTTCTGTATGGCATCTGGTTTCAAGCAATCCTTATGATAAAGTCCAATTGATGTTTCGTGCTTTGCCTTGTCAGCTCTGACTCTTTTATCTGAGGTGCACACAATGCATTGTACGCTGTTGTCTCCATTACCTACGAAATATACCATCATTAAATTTCTTAAAACAAGCTGTTTGAAGAAACGATGAAATAATTATCCGCTGTTGCATGGTATGTAGACCTAAACATTATATGAGTGAGTATGTTAAGGCAAGGCCAGGTTCTTTTTTCATTGTCTATTATCATTAACTTTTCATTATATAATTTCCTTTGTTACAAATAATTTAACTACGTACATAATAAATTTAACATTGCTTACAAAAGGATTCCAAAACAGCTAAACTCCAAAAGCAGAGAAGCCAAAAGTTGCAGGAATTCATTGAGATACTGTATTGTATTTACAGTGATTTCGGCAGAGCAAAATTACAAGATCGCATGAGAACGGCGAAGAATTTGAAATTGAGTAAAAAACTAAAGTGGGGTATGCTGATTCTGTTAAGTTCTGAAGAATTTATTCTTATTTAATTTTAGCCTTCCGGTTCCGATTTTCGGGGTTCCGAGAAAATTGTTTGTTATGACTTTCCCGTTCGGATGTAAAATCTGACCGAGCAGAAGTGTCTTTTAAAAAAATAAACACAAAATAAATTTATTATTGTACTCTAAGTTTATGACGAGAGACAGTTTCTTTTCCGCTTTTTTGAAGTGTCCTTCTTCTCCTTTCTTTGAACGAAGGCCCCTATTGCACTATTTTAAGGTGTATGCTGTAAAGCTGTAATAAATAAATATGACTTGAAGAAAGTTTAATAAGAATAAATAAGTGTTTTCGTTGTAAAAAAGAGAAAGAAATTTTATTTCACTGATATCGGATAATCGGATACCGCTATGGTATTTGCCTTAGACCGTACGCAAAAAATAATTCCGCAAACTTTCTTATTTGCAGACAGAGAGAGAGAGAGGGAAAGAGAGAAAGAAACTTTATTTCACTGACACCACTATGGTGTTTGCCTTTCGACACAGTAACACAATTAAATGAATTT